>JAHCLQ010000399.1:0-50503 GCA_023678885.1 Pogostemon cablin
AACACGCGAATGAGCATCAAAATGAAGGAACAAGCATTGAACCGAAGGAATTGTTTATCATATAACAAGAGAATAAGAACAAAATGAAGGAAATATGCTTCGAAATGAAGGAAACGTTGATCATAACATGCGAATGAGCATCAAAAATTAAGTAAATATGCGTCGAAACGAAGGAAATATTTATATAACAAGCGAATGAGCATCAAATGAAGGAAATATGTATCGAAGCGAAAGAAATGTTGATAATAAACAAGCGAATGAGGATCAAAATGAAGGAATATGTATCGAAACGATGGAAATGTTGATTCATATCAAGCGAATGGGCATCAAAATGAAGGAAATATACATCGAAAGAAAAGGACATATTGAATAATAACTAGCGGATATGAGGATCAAAATGACGGAATATGTATCAAAACAAAGGAAATGTTGATCATATAAAACGATTATGGGAATCAAAATGATAGGAAATATGCATCGAAAACGAAGGAACTGATGATCATAACAAGCGATATGAGCATCAAAACGAAGGAAATGTTGATCATATAAAGCGAATAATGGGCATCAAATGAAAGAGATATGCATCGAAACGAAGGATATATTGATCATAACATGCATATGAACATCAAAATGAAGGAATATGCATCTAAACGAAGGAAAATGGTGATCATAACATTCGAATGTGCATCAAAAATGAAGAAATATGCAAGTAATGAAGGAAATGTTGATCATAACAAGCAAATGAGCGTTAAAATTAAGGAATATGTATCGAACGAAGGAAATGTTTATCATAACAAGCGAGAATGGGTATGAAAATGAAAGAAATATGCATCTAATGAAGGAAATGATGATCATAACACGCGAATGAGCATCAAAATGAATGAAATAAGCATCAAAGCGAATGAAAATGTTGATAATAACAAGCGAATGAGGATCAAAATGGCGGAATATGTATTTAAACGAAGGAAATGTTCATCATATAAAGCGAATGGGCATTAGATGAAGGAAATATGCATCGAAATGAAGGAAATGTTGATCGTAATGAGAAAATGAACGTCAAAATTAAGGAAACAAGCATCAGAAATGAAGGAATGTTGATATAACAAGCGATAATGAGTATCAAAATGAAGGAAATGTGCGTCGAAACGAAGGAAATATTGATCATAACAAGAAAATGAGCATCAAAATGAAAGAAATATTTCGTAACGAAGGAAATGTTGATCATAACAAGCGATTATGAGCATCAAAATGAAGGAAATATGCATCGAAACGAAGAAAATGTGATCATAACAACGATGATATGAGCATCAAAATGAAGGAAATATGCATCGAAACGAAGGAAATGTTGATCGTAGTGAGAAAATGAGCATTAAAATGAAGGAAGCATGCATCGAAATGAAGGAAATGTTGATCATAACAGGCAAATGAGCATCAAAATGAAGGAAATGTAAGTCGAAAACGAAGGAAATGTGATCATAACAAGCGAGAATGAGCATCAAAATGAAGGAAATGTGCATCGAAGTGAAGGAAATGTTGCTAATAACAAGCGAATGAGGATCAAAAGGAAGGAATATGTATCGAAACGAAGGAAATGTTGATCATATTCAAGCGAAATGGGCATTAAAATGAAGGAAATATACATCGAAACAAAGGAACAATTGATAATAACTAGCGAATGAGGATCAAAATGACGGACTATGTATTGAAACGAAGGAAATGATGATCATAACAAGCGAATGAGCATCAAAATAAGGGAATATGCATCGAAGCGAAGGAAACATTGATAATAACAAGAGAATGAAGATCAAAATGACGGAATATGTAACGAAACGAAGGAAATGTTGATCATATAAAGCTATTGGGCATCAAAATGAATGAAAATATGCATCGAAACGAAGGATATGTTGATCATAACATGAATATGAACATCAAAATGAAGGAATATGCATCCAAACGAAGGAAAATGGTGATCATAATTTTGAATGTGCATCAAAATGAAGAAATATGTATCGTAATGATGAAATGTTGATCATAACACAGCAAATGAGAATCAAAATGAAGGAATATATGCATCGAAAGGAAGGAAATGTTGATCATAACAAGCGATTGGGCATAAAAAAAATTAGGGAATATTCATCGAACGAAGGAAATGTTGATCATAAAAGGAGAATGAGCATCAAATGAAGGAAATATGCATCGAAACGAAGGAAATTTTAATCATAACAAGCAAATGAGCATCAAAATGAAGGAATATGCATCGAAACAAGGAAATGTTGATATAACAAGCGATTGGGCATAAAATTAAGGGAATATTCATCGAAACGAAGGAAAAGTTGATCTAAAAAGGAGAATGAGCATCAAAATGAAGGAAATATGCATCGAAACGAAGGAAATTTTAATCATAACAAGCAAATGAGCATCAAAATGAAGGAATATATGCATCGAAACAAAGGAAATGTTGATCATAAAATAGCGAATGAACATTAAAATGAAGGAATATGAATCGAAAACGAAGTAAATGTTTGTCATAACAGCGAATGGGCATCAAAATGAAAGAAATATGTATCGAAACGAAGTAAATGTTGATTATAACATGCGATTGATGAGCATCAAAATTAAGGAATATGCATCAAAACTTGATCATATAACAAGTAATGAGCATCAAAATGAAGGAAATATGTGTCGTAACTAAAGAAATGTTGATCATACAACGATGCTGAGCATCAAAATGAAGGAAATATGCATCGAAACGAAGGAAATGTTAATCATTACATGCGAATGAGCATCAAAATAATGGAAATATGCATCAAAACGAAGGAAATGTTGATCATAACAGGCCAAATAAGAATCAAAATGAAAGAATATGCATTTAAACGAAGTAAACGTCGATCATAACAAGCGAATGAGCGTTTAAAATTAAGGAATATGTATCGAAACAAAGGAAATGTTTATCATAACAAGCGAATGGCATCAAAAATGAAAGAAATATGCATCGAAACGAAGGAAATGTTGATCATAACACGCGATATGAGCATCAAAAATGAAGAAACAAGCATTGAACCGAAGGAAATGTTTATCATATAACAAGAGAATGAGAATCAAAATGAAGGAAATATGCTTCGAAATGAAGGAAAGTTGATCATAACATGCGAATGAGCATCAAAATGAAGTAAATATGCGTCGAAACGAAGGAAATATTGATCATAACAAGCGAATGAGCATCAAAATGAAGGAAATATGTATCGAAGCGAAAGAAAAATGTTGATAATAACAAGCGAATGAGGATCAAAATGAAGGAATATGTATCGAAACGATGGAAATGTTGATTATCAAAAGCGAGATGGGCATCAAAATGAAGGAAATATACATCGAAGCAAAGGAACTATTGATAATAACTAGCGAATGAGGATCAAAATGACGGAATATGTATCAAAACAAAGGAAATGTTGATCATATAAAAACGAATGGGAATCAAAATGATGGAAATATGCATCGAAACGAAGGAAATGATGATCATAACAAGCGATGAATATGAGCATCAAAACGAAGGAAATGTTGATCATATAAAGCGAATGGCATCAAAATGAAAGAGATATGCATCGAAACGAAGGATATATTGATCATAACATGCATATGAACATCAAAATGAAGGATATGCATCTAAACGAAGGAAATGGTGATCATAACATTCGAATGTGCATCAAAATGAAGAAATATGCAACGTAATGAAGGAATGTTGATCATAACAAGCAATTATGAGCGTTAAAATTAAGGAAATATGTATCGAAACGAAGGAAATGTTTATCATAACAAGCGAATGGGTATGAAAATGAAAGAAATATGCATCTAAATGAAGGAAATGATGATCATAACACGCGAATGAGCATCAAAATGAATGAAATAAGCATCAAAGCGAATGAAATGTTGATAATAACAAGCGAATGAGGATCAAAATGGCGGAATATGTATTTAAACGAAGGAAATGTTCATCATATAAAGCGATATGGGCATTAGAATGAAGGAAATATGCATCGAAATGAAGGAATGTTGATCGTAATGAGAAAATGAACGTCAAAATTAAGGAAACAAGCATCAGAAATGAAGGAAATGTTGATCATAACAAGCGAATGAGTATCAAAATGAAGGAAATGTGCGTCGAAACGAAGGAATATTGATCATAACAAGAAAATGAGCATCAAAATGAAAGAAAATATTTCGTAACGAAGGAAATGTTGATCATAACAAGCGAAATGAGCATCAAAATGAAGGGAATATGCATCGAAACGAAGAAAATGTTGATCATAACAAACGAATGAGCATCAAAATGAAGGAAATATGCATCGAAACGAAGGAAATGTTGATCGTAGTGAGAAAATGAGCATTAAAATGAAGGAAGCATGCATCGAAATGAAGGAAAATGTTGATCATAACAGGGCAAATGAGCATCAAAATGAAGGAATGTAAGTCGAAACGAAGGAAATGTTGATCATAACAAGCGAATGAGCATCAAAATGAAGGAAATGTGCATCGAAGTGAAGGAAATGTTGCTAATAACAAGCGATGATGAGGATCAAAAGGAAGGAATATGTATCGAAACGAAGGAAATGTTGATCATATCAAGCGATTAATGGGCATTAAAATGAAGGAAATATACATCGAAACAAAGGAACAATTGATAATAACTAGCGAATGAGGATCAAAATGACGGACTATGTATTGAAACGAAGGAATGATGATCATAACAAGCGAATGAGCATCAAAATGAAGGGAATATGCATCGAAGCGAAGGGAAACATTGATAATAACAAGAGAATGAAGATCAAAATGACGGAATATGTATCGAAACGAAGGAAATGTTGATCATATAAAGCTATTGGGCATCAAAATGAATGAAATATGCATCGAAACGAAGGATATGTTGATCATAACATGAATATGAACATCAAAATGAAGGAATATGCATCTAAACGAAGGAAATGGTGATCATAACTTTTGAATGTGCATCAAAATGAAGAAATATGTATCGTAATGAATGAAATGTTGATCATAACAAGCAAATGAGAATCAAAATGAAGGAATATGCATCGAAAGGAAGGAAATGTTGATCATAACAAGCGATTGGGCATCAAAATTAAGGGAATATTCATCGAAACGAAGGAAAAGTTGATCATAAAAGGAGAATGAGCATCAAAATGAAGGAAATATGCATCGAAACGAAGGAAATTTTAATCATAACAAGCAAGATGAGCATCAAAATGAAGGAATATGCATCGAAACAAAGGAAATGTTGATCATAACTAGCGATTTGAACATTAAAATGAAGGAATATGAATCGAAACGAAGTAAATGTTTGTCATAACAAGCGATGAATGGGCATCAAAATGAAAGAAATATGTATCGAAACGAAGTAAATGTTGATTATAACATGCGATATGAGCATCAAAATTAAGGAATATGCATCAAAACTTGATCATATAACAAGCAAGAGATATGAGCATCAAAATGAAGGAATATGTGTCGTAACTAAAGAAATGTTGATCATAACAAACGAATGAGCATCAAAATGAAGGAAATATGCATCGAAACGAAGGAAATGTTAATCATTACATGCGAATATGAGCATCAAAATAATGGAAATATGCATCAAAACGAAGGAAATGTTGATCATAACAGGCCAATAAGAATCAAAATGAAAGAATATGCATTTAAAACGAAGTAAACGTCGATCATAACAAGCGAGTTATGAGCGTTAAAATTAAGGAATATGTATCGAAACAAAGGAAATGTTTATCATAACAAGCGAATGGGCATCAAAATGAAAGAAATATGCATCGAAACGAAGGAAATGTTGATCATAACACGCGAATGAGCATCAAAATGAAGAAACAAGCATTGAACCGAAGGAAATGTTTATCATTATAACAAGAGAATGAGAATCAAAATGAAGGAAATATGCTTCGAAATGAAGGAAACGTTGATCATAACATGCGAATATGAGCATCAAAATGAAGTAAATATGCGTCGAAACGAAGGAAATATTGATCATAACAAGCGAGAATGAGCATCAAAATGAAGGAAATATGTATCGAAGCGAAAGAAATGTTGATAATAACAAGCGAATGAGGATCAAAATGAAGGAATATGTATCGAAACGATGGAAATGTTGATCATATCAAGCGAATGGGCATCAAAATGAAGGAAATATACATCGAAGCAAAGGGAACTATTGATAATAACTAGCGAATGAGGATCAAAATGACGGAATATGTATCAAAACGAAGGAAATGTTGATCATATAAAATGAATGGGAATCAAAATGATGGAAATATGCATCGAAACGAAGGAAATGATGATCATAACAAGCGAATGAGCATCAAAACGAAGGAAATGTTGATCATATAAAGCGAATGGGCATCAAAATGAAAGAGATATGCATCGAAACGAAGGATATATTGATCATAACATGCATATGAACATCAAAATGAAGGAATATGCATCTAAACGAAGGAAATGGTGATCATAACATTTGAATGTGCATCAAAATGAAGAAATATGCAACGTAATGAAGGAAATGTTGATCATAACAAGCAAATATGAGCGTTAAAATTAAGGAATATGTATCGAAACGAAAAAAGTTTATCATAACAAGCGATTATGGGTATGAAAATGAAAGAAATATGCATCTAAATGAAGGAAATGATGATCATAACACGCGAATGAGCATCAAAATGAATGAAATAAGCATCAAAGCGAATGAAATGTTGATAATAACAAGCGAATGAGGATCAAAATGGCGGAATATGTATGTATTTAAACGAAGGAAATGTTCATCATATAAAGCGAAATGGGCATTAGAATGAAGGAAATATGCATCGAAATGAAGGAAATGTTGATCGTAATGAGAAAATGAACGTCAAAATGAAGGAAACAAGCATCGAAATGAAGGAAATGTTGATCATAACAACAAGCGAATGAGTATCAAAATGAAGGAAATGTGCATCGAAACGAAGGAAATGTTGATCATAACAAGAAAATGAGCATCAAAATGAAAGAAATATTCATCGAAACGAAGGAAATGTTGATCATAACATGCGAATGAGCATCAAAATGAAGGAATATGCATCGAAACGAAGGAAATGTTGATAATAACAAGTGAATACGAACCACAAAATGAAGGAAATATGCATCGAAACGAAGGAAATGTTGATCATAACAAGCGAGAATGAGCATTAGAATGAAGGAATATGCATCGAAACGAAGGAAATGGTGATCATAACAAGAGAATGAGAATCAAAATGAAGGAAATATGGTTCGAAACGAAGGAAACGTTGATCATAACATGCGAATGAGAATCAAAATGAAGGAATTTGCATCGAAACAAGGAAATGGCGCTCAAAACAAGCATATGAGCATCAAAATGTAGGAAATATGCATCGAAACGAAGAAAATATTGATCATAATAAGCGAATAAGCATAAAAATAAGTAAATATGGATCAAAACGAAGGAAATGTTGATCGTAATAAGAGAATGAGCATCAAAATGAAGGAAATATGCGTCGAAACGAAGGAAATATTGATCATAACAATCAAATGAGCATCAAGATGAAGGAATATGCATCGAAATGAAGGAAATGTTGATCATATAAAAGAGAATGAGAATCAAAATGAAGGAAATATTCTTCGAAACGAAAGAAACATTGATAATAACATGCGAATGAGAATCAAAATGAAGGAATTTGCATCGAAACGAAGGAAATGGTGATCATAAATAAGCGATATGAGCATCAAAATGAAGGAAATATGCATCAAAACGAAGGAAATGTTGATCATAACAATCGAATGAGCATCAAAATGAAGGAAATGTGCGTCGAAACGAAGGAAATGTTGATCGTAACAAGAAAATGAGCATCAAAATGAAGGAAATATGCATCGAAACGAAGAAAATGTTGATCATAACATGTTAATGAGCATCAAAATGAAGGAATATGCATCGAAACGAAGGAAATGTTGATCATAACAAGCAAATGAGCATCAAAATAAAGGAAATATGCATCGAAACAAAGCAAATGTTGATCATAACACGCGATATGAGCATAAAAATGAAGGAATATGCATCGAAATGAAGGAAATGTGATCATATAATAGCGAATGAGAATCAAAATGAAGGAAATATGCTTCGAAATGAAGGAAAATTGATCATAACATGCGAATGAGAATAAAAATGAAGGAATTTTCATAGAACGAAGAAATGTTGATCATAACAAGCGAAATGAGCATCAAAATGAAGTAAATATGCATCGAAACGAAGAAAATGTTGATCATAACAAGCGATATGAGCAACAAAATGAAGGTAATATGCATCGAAACGAAGGAAATGTTGATCTTAATGAGAAAATGAGCATTAAAATGAGGAAGCATGCATCGAAATGAAGGAAATGTTGATCATAACAGGCGAGATGAGCATCAAAATGAAGGAAATGTGCGTCGAAACGAAGGAAAGGTTAATCATAACAAGCGAATGAGCATCAAAATGAAGGAAATATGCATCGAAGTGAAGGAAATGTTGATAATAACAAGCGAATGAGGATCAAAATGAAGGAATATGTATCGAAACGAAGGAAATGTTGATCATATCAAGCGAATATGGGCATTAAAATGAAGGAAATATACATCGAAGCAAAGAAACAGTTGATATAACTAGCTAATGAGGATCAAAATGACGGAATATGTATTGAAACGAAGGAAATGTTGATCATATAAACGAATGGGCATCAAAATGAAGGAAATAAGCATCGAAAGGAAGGAAATGATGATCATAACAAGCGAATGAGCATCAAAATGAAGGAAATATGCATTGAAGCGAAGGAAATATTGATAATAACAAGCGAAATGAAGATCAAAATGACGGAATATGTATCGAAACGAAGGAAATGTTGATCATATAAAGCGAATGGGCATCAAAATGAAGGATATATGCATCGAAACGAAAGGATATGTTGAACATAACATGCATATGAACATCAAAATGAAGGAATATGCATCTAAACGAAGGAAATGGTGATCATAACATTCGAATGTGCATCAAAATGAAGAAATATGCATCGTAATGAAGGAAATGTTGATCATAACAAGCGATGATGCGTTAAAATTAAGGAATATGTATCGAAACAAAGGAAATGTTTATCATAAAACGAATGGGTATCAAATTAAAGAAATATGCATCTAAACGAAGGAAATGTTGATCATATCACGCGAATAAGCATCAAAATAAGGAACATGCATCAAAACGAAGGAAATGTTTATCATATAACAAGAGAATGAGATTCAAAATGAAGGAAATATGCTTCGAAACGAAGGAAACGTTGATCATAACATGCAAATGAGAATCAAAATGAAGGAATTTGCATCGAAACGAAGGAAATGGCGATCATAACAAGCATATGAGCATCAAAAATAGGAAATATGCATTTGAAACGATGAAAATGTTGATCATAACAAGCGAATGAGCATCAAAATGAAGTAAATATGCATCGAAATGAAGGAAATGTTGATCATAATGAGAGATATGAGCATCAAAATTAAGGAAACATGCGTCGAAACGAAGGAAATTTTGATCATAACAAGCGAACGAGCATCAAAATGAAGGAAATGTGCGTCGAAACAAAGGAAATGTTGATCATAACAAGAAAATGAGCATCAAAATGAAGGAAAATGCATCAAAATGAAGGAAATGTTGATCATATAACAAGAGAATGAGAATCAAAATGAAGGAAATATTGTTTAAAACAAAGGAAATGTTGATCATAACATGCGAATGAGAATAAAAAATGAAGGAAATTTGCATCGAAACGAAGGAAATGATGATCATAACAACCGAATGAGCATCAAAATGAAGGAAATATGCATCGAAACAAAGAAAATATTGATAATAACAAGCGAATGAGAATCAAGATAAAGGAAATATGCATCGAAACAAAGGAAATGTTGATTGTAATGAGAGAATGAGCATCAATATGCAGGAAACATGCATCGAAAAGAAAGTAATGTTGATCATAACAGCTAATGAGCATCAAAATGAAGGAAATGTGCGTCGAAAGAATGAAATGTTGATCATAACAAGCGAATGAGCATCAAAATGAAGGAAATATGCATCAAAGCGAATGAAATGTTGATAATAACAAGCGAATGAGGATCAAAATGACGGAATATGTATTGAAACGAAGGAAATGTTCATAATATAAAGCGAATGGGCATTAAAATGAAGGAAATATGCATCGAAATGAAGGAAATGTTGATCGTAATGAGAAAATGAACGTCAAAATGAAGGAAACATGCATCGAAATGAAGAAATGTTGATCATAACAAGCGAATGAGTATCTAAATGAAGGAAATGTGCGTCAAAATGAAGGAAATGTTGATCATAACAAGAAAATGAGCATCAAAATTAAAGAAAATATTCATCGAAACGAAGGAAATGTTGATCATAACATGCGAATGAGCATCAAAATGAAGGAATATGGATCGAAACGAAGGAATGTTGATCATAACAAGCGGATTATGAGCGTTAAAATTAAGGAGTATGTATTGAAACGAAGGAAATGTTTATCATAACAAGCGAATGGGCATCAAAATAAAAGAAATATGCATCAAAACAAAGGAAATGTTGATCATAACACGCGAATGAGCATCAAAATGAAGGAACATGCATCGAAATGAAGAAAATGTTTATATATAACAAGAGAATGAGAATCAAAATGAAGGAAATATGCTTCGAAACGAAGGAAACGTTGATATAACATGCAAATGAGAATCAAAAAAATGAAGGAATTTACATCGAAACGAAGGAAATGGCGATCATAACAAGTATATGAGCATCAAAATGTAGGAAATATGCATCAAAACGAAGAAAATGTTGATCATAACAAGCGAATGAGCTTCAAAATGAAGTAAATATGCATCAAAACAAAGAAAGAAATTTTAATAGTAATGAGAGAATGAACATCAAAATGAAGGAAACATGCATCAAAACGAAGGAAATGTTGATCATAACAAGTGATACGAGCATCAAAATGAAGGAAATATGCATCGAAATGAAGGAAATGGTGATCACAACAAGAGAATGAGAATCAAAATGAAGGAAATATGCTTCGAAACGAAGGGAAACATTGATCATAACATGCGAATGAGAATCAAAATGAAGGAATTTGCATCGAAACGAAGGAAATGGCAATCATAACAAGCATATGAGCATCAAAATGTAGGAAATATGCATCGAACGAAGAAGAGAAAATGTTGATCATAACAGCGAATAAGCATCAAAATGAAGTAAATATGCATCAAAACGAAGGAAATGTTGATCGTAATGAGAGAATGAGCATCAAAATGAAGGAAACATGCATCGAAATGAAGGAAATGTTGATCATAACAAGCGATACGAGCATCCAAATGAAGGAAATATGCGTCGAAACGAAGGAAATATTGATCATAACAAGCAAATGAGCATCAAAATGAAGGAATATGCATCGAAATGAAGGAAATGTTGAACATATAACAAGAGAATGAGAATCAAAATGAAGGAAATATTCTTCGAAAAGAAGGAAACGTTGATATATAACATGCGAATGAGAATCAAAATGAAGGAATTTGCATCGGAACAAAGGAAATGGTGATCATAACAAGCGAGATATGAACATCAAAATGAAGGAAATATGCATCGAAACGTAGGAAATGATGATCATAACAATCGAATGAGCATCAAAATGAAGGAATGTGTCGATCGAAACGAAGGAAATGTTGATCGTAACAAGAAAATGATCATCAAAATGAAGGAAATATGCATCGAAACGAAAGGAAATGTTGACCATAACATGTGAATGAGCATCAAAATGAAGGAATATGCATCGAAACGAAGGAATTGTTGATCATAACAAGCAAATGAGCATCAAATAAAGGAAATATGTATCGAAACAAAGCAAATGTTGATCATAACACGCGAATGAGCATAAAAAATGAAGGAATATGCATCGAAATGAAGGAAATGTTGATCATATAACAAGCGAATAAGAATCAAAATGAAGGAAATATGCTTCGGAATAAGGAAACATTGATCATAACATGCGAATGAGAATCAAAATGAAGGAATTTTCATAGAAACGAAGGAAATGTTGATCATAACAAGCGAATTTGAGCATCAAAATGAAGGAAATATGCATCGAAACGAAGAAAATGTTGATCATAACAAGCGAATGAGCAACAAAATGAAGGAAATATGCATCGAAACGAAGGAAATCTTGATCGTAATGAGAAAATGAGCATTAAAATGAAGGAAGCATGCATCGAAATGAAGGAAATGTTGATCATAACAGGCGAATGAGCATCAAAACGAAGGAAATGTTGATCATAACAAGCGAAAGAATGAGCATCAAAATGAAGGAAATATGTGTCGAAAGTGATGGAAATGTTGATAATAAACAAGCGAATGAGGATCAAAATGAAGGAATATGTATCGAAACGAAGGAAATGTTGATCATATAAAGCGAATGGGCATTTAAAATAAGGAAATATACATCGAAGCAAAGAAACAGTTGATAATAACTAGCGAATGAGGATCAAAATGACGGAATATGTATTGAAACGAAGGAAATGTTGATCATATAAAATGAATGGGCAATATGCATCGAAAGGAAGGAAATGTTGATCATAACAAGCGAATGAGCATTAAAATGAAGGAAATATGCATCGAAACAAAGAAAATGTTGATAATAATTAGCGAATGAGAATCAAGATAAAGGAAATATGTATCGAAACGAAGGAAATGTTGATTGTAATGAGAGAATGAGCATCAAAATGCAGGAAACATGCATCAAAAAGAAAGTAATGTTGATCATAACAAGCGAATGAGGATCAAAATGATGGGAATATGTATTGAAATGAAGGAAATGTTCTCATATAAAGCGAATGGGCATTAAAATGAAGGAAATATGCATCGAAATGAAGGAAATGTTGATCGTAATGAGAAAATGAACATCAAAATGAAGGAAACATGCATCGAAATGAAGGAAATGTTGATCATAACAAGCGGAGATGAGTATCTAAATGAAGGAAATGTGCGTCAAAATGAAGGAAATGTTGATCATAACAAGAAAATGAGCATCAAAATGAAAGAAATATTCATCGAAACGAAGGAAATGTTGATCATAACATGCGAATGAGCATCAAAATGAAGGAATATGGATCGAAACGAAGGAAATGTTGATCATAACAAGCGAATGAGCGTTAAAATTAAGGAGTATGTATTGAAACGAAGGAAATGTTTATTATAACAAGCGAATGGGCATCAAAATAAAAGAAATATGCATCAAAACGAAGGAAATGTTGATCATAACACGCGATATGAGCATCAAAATGAGGGAACATGCATCGAAACGAATAAAATGTTTATCATATAACAAGAGAATGAGAATCAAAATGAAGGAAATATGCTTTGAAACTAAGTAAACGTTGATCATAACATGCAAATGAGAATCAAAATGAAGGAATTTGCATCGAAACGAAGGAAATGGCGATCATAACAAGTATATGAGCATCAAAATGTAGGAAATATGCATCAAAACGAAGAAATGTTGATCATAACAAGCGAATGATCTTCAAAATGAAGTAAATATGCATCAAAACAAAGAAAATGTTGATAGTAATGATAGAATGAACATCAAAATGAAGGAAACATGCATCAAAACGATGGAAATGTTGATCATAACAAGTGATACGAGCATCAAAATGAAGGAAATATGCATCGAAATGAAGGAAATGGTGATCATAACAAGAGAATGAGAATCAAAATGAAGGAAATATGCTTCGAAACGAAGGAAACGTTGATCATAACGTGCGATATGAGAATCAAAATGAAGGAATTTGCATCGAAACGAAGGAAATGGCGATCATAACATGCATATGAGCATCAAAATGTAGGAAATATGCATCGAAACGAAGAAATGTTGATCATAACAAGCGAATAAGCATCAAAATGAAGTAAATATGCATCAAAACGAAGGAAATGTTGATCGTAATGAGAGAATGAGCATCAAAATGAAGGAAACATGCATCGAAACGAAGGAAATGTTGATCATAACAAGCGAACGGAGCATCAAAATGAAGGAAATATGCGTCAAAACGAAGGAAAAATATTGATCATAAGAAGCAAATGAGCATCAAAATAAAGGAATATGCATCGAAATGAAGGAAATGTTGATCATATAACAAGAGAATGAGAATCAAAATGAAGGAAATATTCTTCGATACGAAGGAAACGTTGATAATAACATGCGAATGAGAATCAAAATGAAGGAATTTGCATCGAAACAAAGGAAATGGTGATCATAACAAGCGATGAGCATCAAAATGAAGGAAATATGCATCGAAACGAAGGAAATGTTGATCATAACAATCGAATGAGCATCAAAATGAAGGAAATGTGCGTCGAAACGAAGGAAATGTTGATCGTAACAAGAAAATGATCATCAAAATGAAGGAAATATGCATCGAAACGAAGGAAATGTTGATCATAACATGTGATATGACATCAAAATGAAGGAATATGCATCGAAACGAAGGAAATTGTTGATCATAACAAGCATATGAACATCAAAATAAAGGAAATATGCATCGAAACAAAGCAAATGTTAATCATAACACGCGAATGAGCATAAAAATGAAGGAATATGAATCGAAATGAAGGAAATGTTGATCATATAACAAGCGAATAATATCAATGAATGAAATATGCTTCGAAATGAAGGAAACACTGATCATAACATGCGAATGAGAATCAAAATGAAGGAATTTTCATAGAAACGAAGGAAATGTTGATCATAACAAGCGAAGAATGAGCATCAAAATGAAGGAAATATGCATCGAAACGAAGAAAATGATGATCATAACAAGCGAATGAGCAACAAAATGAAGGAAATATGAATCGAAACGAAGGAAATCTTGATCGTAATGAGAAAATGAGCATTAAAATGAAGGAAGCATGCATCGAAATGAAGGAAATGTTGATCATAACAGGCGAATGAGCATCAAAACGAAGGAAATGTTAATCATAACAAGCGAATGAGCATCAAAATGAAGGAAATATGCATCGAAGTGAAGGAAATGTTGATAATAACAAGCGAATGAGGATCAAAATGAAGGATATGTATCGAAACGAAGGAAATGTTGATCATATAAAGCAAATAGGCATTAAAATAAAGGAAATATACATCGAAGCAAAGAAACAATTGATAATAACTAGCGAATGAGGATCAAAATGACGGAATATGTATTGAAACGAAGGAAATATTGATCATATAAAACGAATGGGCAATATGCATCGAAAGGAAGGAAATGATGATCATAACAAGCGAATGAGCATCAAAATAAAGGAAATATGCATTGAAGCGTAGGAAATATTGATAATAACAAGCGAAAGAAGATCAAAATGACGGAATATGTATCGAAACGAAGGAAATGTTGATCATATAAAGCGAATGGGCATCAAAATGAAGGATTTTTGCATCGAAACGAAGGATATGTTGATCTTAACATGCATATGAACATCAAAATGAAGGAATATGTATCTAAACGAAGGAAATGGTGATCATAACATTCGAATGTGCATCAAAATGAAGAAATATGCATTGTAATGAAGGAAATGTTGATCATAAAAAGCGATAGAATGAGCGTTTAAAATTAAGGAATATGTATCGAAACGAAGGAAATGTTTATCATAACAAGCGAATGGGTATCAAAATGAAAGAAATATACATCTAAACGAAGGAAATGTTGATCATATCACGCGAATGAGCATCAAAATGAAGGAACATGCATCAAAACGAAGGAAATGTTTATCATATAACAAGAGAATGAGATTCAAAATGAAGGAAATATGCTTTGAAACGAAGGAAACGTTGATCATAACAAGCAAATGAGAATCAAAATGAAGGAATTTGCATCGAAACGAAGGAAATGGCGATCATAACAAGCATATGAGCATCAAAACGTAGGAAATATGCATCGAAACGATGAAAATATTGATCATAACAAGCAAGCGAATGTGCATCAAAATGAAGTAAATATTCATCGAAACGAAGGAAATGCTGATCGTAATGAGAGAATGAGCATCAAAATGAAGGAAACATGCGTCGAAACGAAGGAAATGTTGATCATAACAAGCAAACGAGCATCAAAATGAAGGAAATGTGCGTCGAAACGAAGGAAATGTTTATCATAACAAGAAAATGAGTATCAAAATGAAGGAATATGCATCGAATTGAAGGAAATGTTGATCATATAACAAGAGAATGAGAATCAAAATGAAGGAAATTTGTTTCAAAACGAAGGAAACGTTGATCATAACATGCGAATGAGAATCAAAATGAAGGAATTTGCATCGAAACGAAGGAAATGGTGATCATAACAAGCGGATATGAGCATTAAAATGAAGAAAATATGCATCGAAACTAAGAAAATGTTGATAATTACAAGCGAATGAGCATCAAGATAAAGGAAATATGCATCGAAACGAAGGAAATGTTGATTGTAATGAGAGAATGAGCATCAAAATGAAGGAAACATGCATCGAAAATAAAGTAATGTTGATCATAACAGGCGATGATATGAGCATCAAAATGAAGGAAATTTGCGTCGAAATGAATGAAATGTTGATCATAACAAGCGAATGAGCATCAAAATGAAGGAAATATGCATCAAAGCGAATGAAATGTTGATAATAACAAGCGAATGAGGATCAAAATTATGGAATATGTATTGAAACGAAGGAAATCTTCATCATATAAAGCGAATGGGGAACAAAATAAAGGAAATATGCATCGAAATGAAGGAAATGTTGATCGTAATGAGAAAATGAACGTCAAAATGAAGGAATATGCATCGAAACGAAGGAAATGTTGATCATGACAAGCGAATTAGCGTTAATATTAAGGAATATGTATTGAAACGAAGGAAAAGTTTATCATAACAATCGAAATGGACATCAAAATGAAAGAAATATGCATCAAAACGAAGGAAATGTTGATCATAACACGCGGATATGAGCATCAAAATGAAGGAACATGCATCGAAACGAAGAAAATGTTTATCATATAACAAGAGAATGAGAATCAAAATGAAGGAAATATGCTTCGAATCGAAGGAAACGTTGATCATAACATGCAAATGAGAATCAAAATGAAGGAATTTGCATCAAAACGAACGAAATGGCGATCATAAAAAGTATATGAGCATCAAAATGTTGGAAATATGCATCAAAACGAAGAAAATATTGATCATAACAAGCGAAATGAACTTCAAAATGAAGTAAATATGCATCAAAACAAAGGAAATGTTGATCGTAATGAGAGAATGAACATCAAAATGAAGGAAAAATGCATCGAAACGAAGGAAATGTTGATCATAACAAGCGAACGAGCATCAAAATGAAGGAAATATGCATCGAAACGAAGGAAATGTTGATCATAACAAGCGAGAATGAGCATCAAAATGAAGGAATATGCATCGAAATGAAGGAAATGTTGATCATATAACAAGAGAATGAGAATCAAAATGAAGGAAATATGCTTCGAAATGAAGGAAACGTTGATCATAACATGCAAATGAGAATCAAAATGAAAAGAATTTGCATCTTAACGAAGGAAATGGCGATCATAACAAGCATATGAGCATCAAAATGTTGGAAATATGCATCGAAACGAAGAAAATGTTGATCATAACAAGCGAATAAGCATCAAAATGAAGTAAATATGCATCAAAACGAAGGAAATGTTGATCGTAATGAGAGAATGAGCATCAAAATGAAGGAACATGCATCAAAACAAAGGAAATATTGATCATAACAAGCGAACGAGAATCAAAATGAAGGAAATATGCTTCGAAACGAAGGAAATATTGGTCATAACAGCGAATAAGCATCAAAATGAAGGAAATATGCATCGAAACGAAGGAAATGTTGATCGTAATGAGAAAAATGAGCATTAAAATGAAGGAAGCATGCATCAAAATGAAGGAAATGTTGATCATAACAGGCGAATGAGCATCAAAATGAAGGAAATGTGCATCGAAACGAAGGAAATGTTGATCATAACAAGCGAATGAGCATCAAAATGAAGGAAATATGCATCGAAACGAAGGAAATGTTGATCATAACAATCGAATGAGCATCAAATGAAGGAAATGTGCGTCGAAACGAAGGAAATGTTGATCGTAACAAGAAAATGATCATCAAAATGAAGGAAATATGCATCGAAACGAAGGAAATGTTGATCATAACATATGAATGACCATCAAAATGAAGGAATATGCATCGAAACGAAGGAATTGTTGATCATAACAAGCAAATGAACATCAAAATAAAGGAAATATGCATCGAAACAAAGCAAATGTTGATCATAACACGCGAATGAGCATAAAAATGAAGGAATATGCATCGAAATGAAGGAAATGTTGATCATATAACAAGCGAATAATAATCAAAATGAATGAAATATGCTTCGAAATGAAGGAAACACAGATCATAACATGCGAATGAGAATCAAAATGAAGGAATTTCATAGAAACGAAGGAAATGTTGATCATAACAAGCGGAATGAGCATCAAAATGAAGGAAATATGCATCGAAACGAAGAAAATGATGATCATAACAAGCGAATGAGCAACAAAATGAAGGAAATATGAATCGAAACGAAGGAAATCTTGATCGTAATGAGAAAATGAGCATTAAAATGAAGGAAGCATGCATCGAAATGAAGGAAATGTTGATCATAACAGGCGAATGAGCATCAAAACGAAGGAAATGTTAATCATAACAAGCGAATGAGCATCAAAATGAAGGAAATATGCATCGAAGTGAAGGAAATGTTGATAATAACAAGCGAATGAGGATCAAAATGAAGGAATATGTATCGAAACGAAGGAAATGTTGATCATATAAAGCAAATAGGCATTAAAATAAAGGAAATATACATCGAAGCAAAGAAACAATTGATAATAACTAGCGAATGAGGATCAAAATGACGGAATATGTATTGAAACGAAGGAAATATTGATCATATAAAACGAATGGGCAATATGCATCGAAAGGAAGGAAATGATGATCATAACAAGCGATATGAGCATCAAAATAAAGGAAATATGCATTGAAGCGTAGGAAATATTGATAATAACAAGCGAATGAAGATCAAAATGACGGAATATGTATCGAAACGAAGGAAATGTTGATCATATAAAGCGAATGGGCATCAAAATGAAGGATTTATGCATCGAAACGAAGGATATATTGATCTTAACATGCATTATGAACATCAAAATGAAGGAATATGTATCTAAACGAAGGAAATGGTGATCATAACATTCGAATGTGCATCAAAATGAAGAAATATGCATTGTAATGAAGGAAATGTTGATCATAAAAAGCAAATGAGCGTTAAAATTAAGGAATATGTATCGAAACGAAGGAAATGTTTATCATAACAAGCGAATGGGTATCAAAATGAAAGAAATATATATCTAAACGAAGGAAATGTTGATCATATCACGCGGAATGAGCATCAAAATGAAGGAACATGCATCAAAACGAAGGAAATGTTTATCATATAACAGAGAATGAGATTCAAAATGAAGGAAATATGCTTTGAAACGAAGGAAACGTTGATCATAACAAGCAAATGAGAATCAAAATGAAGGAATTTGCATCGAAACGAAGGAAATGGCGATCATAACAAGCATATGAGCATCAAAAAGTAGGAAATATGCATCGAAACGATGAAAATATTGATCATAACAAGCGAATGTGCATCAAAATGAAGTAAATATTCATCGAAACGAAGGAAATGCTGATCGTAATGAGAGAATGAGCATCAAAATGAAGAAAACATGCGTCGAAACGAAGGAAATGTTGATCATAACAAGCAAACGAGCATCAAAATGAAGGAAATGTGCGTCGAAACGAAGGAAATGTTTATCATAACAAGAAAATGAGTATCAAAATGAAGGAATATGCATCGAATTGAAGGAAATGTTGATCATATAACAAGAGAATGAGAATCAAAATGAAGGAAATTTGTTTCAAAACGAAGGAAACGTTGATCATAACATGCGAATGAGAATCAAAATGAAGGAATTTGCATCGAAACGAAGGAAATGGTAATCATAACAAGCGAATGAGCATTAAAATGAAGAAAATATACATCGAAACTAAGAAAATGTTGATAATTACAAGCGAAGCGAATGAGCATCAAGATAAAGGAAATATGCATCGAAACGAAAGGAAATGTTGATTGTAATGAGAGAATGAGCATCAAAATGAAGGAAACATGCATCAAAAATAAAGTAATGTTGATCATAACAGGCGAATGAGCATCAAAATGAAGGAAATTTGCGTCGAAATGAATGAAATGTTGATCATAACAAGCGATATGAGCATCAAAATGAAGGAAAATATGCATCAAAGCGAATGAAATGTTGATAATAACAAGCGAATGAGGATCAAAATTACGGAATATGTATTGAAACGAAGGAAATCTTCATCATATAAAGCGAATGGGGAACAAAATGAAGGAAATATGCATCGAAATGAAGGAAATGTTGATCGTAATGAGAAAATGAACGTCAAAATGAAGGAATATGCATCGAAACGAAGGAAATGTTGATCATAACAAGCGAATGAGCGTTAAAATTAAGGAATATGTATTGAAACGAAGGAAATGTTTATCATAATATCGAGTTAATGGGCATCAAAATGAAAGAAATATGCATCAAAACGAAGGAAATGTTGATCATAAACGAATAGAATGAGCATCAAAATGAAGGAACATGCATCGAAACGAAGAAAATGTTTATCATATAACAAGAGAATGAGAATCAAAATGAAGGAAATATGCTTCGAATCGAAGGAAACGTTGATCATAACATGCAAATGAGAATCAAATGAAGGAATTTGCATCAAAACGAACGAAATGGCGATCATAAAAAGTATATGAGCATCAAAATGTTGGAAATATGCATCAAAACGAAGAAAATATTGATCATAACAAGCGAATGAACTTCAAAATGAAGTAAATATGCATCAAAACGAAGGAAATGTTGATCGTAATGAGAGAATGAACATCAAAATGAAGGAAAAATGCATCGAAACGAAGGAAATGTTGATCATAACAAGCGAACGAGCATCAAAATGAAGGAAATATGCATCGAAACGAAGGAAATGTTGATCATAACAAGCGAATGAGCATCAAAATGAAGGAATATGCATCGAAATGAAGGAAATGTTGATCATATAACAAGAGAATGAGAATCAAAATGAAGGAAATATGCTTCGAAATGAAGGAAACGTTGATCATAACATGCGAATGAGAATCAAAATGAAAGAATTTGCATCTTAACGAAGGAAATGGCGATCATAACAAGCATATGAGCGTCAAAATGTTGGAAATATGCATCGAAACGAGGAAAATGTTGATCATAACAAGCGAATAAGCATCAAAATGAAGTAAATATGCATCAAAACGAATGAAATGTTGATCGTAATGAGAGAATGAGCATCAAAATGAAGGAAACATGCATCAAAACAAAGGAAATATTGATCATAACAAGCGAACGAGAATCAAAATGAAGAAAATATGCTTCGAAACGAAGGAAATATTGGTCATAACAAGCGAATAAGCATCAAAATGAAGGAAATATGCATCGAAACGAAGGAAATGTTGATCGTAATGAGAAAATGAGCATTAAAATGAAGGAAGCATGCATCAAAATGAAGGAAATGTTGATCATAACAGGGAAATGAGCATCAAAATGAAGGAAATGTGCATCGAAACGAAGGAAATGTTGATCATAACAAGCGCGAATGAGCATCAAAATGAAGGAAATATGCATCGAAGTGAAGGAAATATTGATAATAACAAGCGAATGAGGATCAAAATGAAGGAATATGTATCGAAACGAATGAAATGTTGATCATATAAAGCGAATGGGCATCAAAATGAAGGAAATATACATCGAAGCAAAGAAACAGTTGATTAAAACTAGCGAATGAGGATCAAATGACAGAATATATATTGAAACGAAGGAAATGTTGATCATATAAAACGAATGGGCAATATGCATCGAAACGAAAGGAAATGATGATCATAACACAGCGATGAATGAGCGTCAAAATGAAGGAAATATGCATTGAAGCGAAGGAAATATTGATAATAACAAGCGAATGAAGATCAAAATGATGGAATATGTATCGAAGCGAAGGAAATGTTGATCATATAAAGCGAATGGGCATCAAAATGAAGGATATATGCATCGAAACGAAGGATATGTTGATCATAACATGCATATGAACATCAAAATGAAGGAATATGTATCTAAACGAAGGAAATGGTGATCATAACATTCGAATGTGCATCAAAATGAAGAAATATGCATTGTAATGAAGGAAATGTTTATCATAACAAGCGAATGAGCGTTAAAATTAAGGAATATGTATCGAAACGAACGAAATGTTTATCATAACATGCGAATGGGTATCAAAATGAATGAAATATGCATCTAAACGAAGGAAATATTGATCATATCACGCGAAATGAGCATCAAAATGAAGGAACATGCATCAAAACGAAGGAAATGTTTATCATATAACAAGAGAATGAGATTCAAAATGAAGGAAATATGCTTCAAAACGAAGGAAACGTTGATCTTAACAAGCAAATGAGAATCAAAATGAAGGAATTTGCGTGTCGAAACGAAGGAAATGGTGATCATAACAAGCATATGAGCATCAAAACGTAGGAAATATGCATCGAAACGATGAAAATGTTGATCATAACAAGCGAATGAGCATCAAAATGAAGTAAATATGCATCGAAACAAAGGAAATGTTGATCGTAATGAGAGAATGAGCATCAAAATGAAGGAAACATGCGTCGAAACGAAGGAAATGTTGATCATACAAGCAAAACGAGCATCAAAATGAAGGCAATGTGCGTCGAAACGAAGGAAATATTGATCATAACAAGAAAATGAGTATCAAAATGAAGGAATATGCATCGAAATGAAGGAAATGTTGATCATATAACAAGAGATTGAGAATCAAAATGAAGGAAATATGTTTCAAAACGAAGGAAACGTTGATCATAACATGCGAATGAGAATCAAAATGAAGGAATTTGCATCGAAACGAAGGAAATGGTGATCATAACATGCGAATGAGCATTAAAATGAAGAAAATATGCATCGAAACAAAGAAAATGTTGATAATAAACGAAGCGATATGAGCATCAGGATAAAGGAAATATGCATCGAAACGAAGGAATTGTTGATTGTAATGAGAGAATGAGCATCAAAATGAAGGAAACATGCATCGAAAATAAAGTAATGTTGATCATAACAAGCGAATGAGCATCAATATGAAGGAAATGTGCGTCGAAATGAATGAAATGTTGATCATAACAAGCGAATGAGCATCAAAATGAAGGAAATATGCATCAAAGCGAATGAAATGTTGATAATAACAAGCGAATGAGGATCAAAATGACGGAATATGTATTGAAACGAAGGAAATCTTCATCATATAAAGAGAATGGGGAACAAAATGAAGGAAATATGCATCGAAATGAAGGAAATGTTGATCGTAATGAGAAAATGAACGTCAAAATGAAGGAACATGCATCGAAATGAAGGAAATGTTGATCATAACAAGCGAATGACTGTCAAAATGAAAGAAATATCATTGAAACGTAGGAAATGTTGATCATAACAAGCGAGTATGAGCGTTAAAATTAAGGAATATGTATTGAAACGAAGGAAATGTTTATATAACAATCGAATGGGCATCAAAATGAAAGAAATATGCATCAAAACGAAGGAAATGTTGATCATAACACGCGAATGAGCATCAAAATGAAGGAACATGCATCGAAACGATGAAAATGTTTATCATATAACAAGAGAATGAGAATCAAAATGAAGGAAATATGCTTCGAAACGAAGGAAACGTTGATCATAACATGCAAATGAGAATCAAAATGAAGGAATTTGCAGCAAAACGAAGGAAATGGCGATCATAAAAAATATTATGAGCATCAAAATGTAGGAAATATGCATCAAAACGAAGAAAATGTTGATCATAACAAGCGAATGAACTTCAAAATGAAGTAAATATGCATCAAAACGAAGGAAATGTTGATCGTAATGAGAGAATGAACATTAAAATGAAGGAAAAATGCATCGAAACGAAGGAACTGTTGATCATAACAAGTGAACGAGCATCAAAATGAAGTAAATATGCATCAAAACGAAGGAAATGTTGATCATAACAAGCGATGAGCATCAAAATGAAGAAATATGCATCGAAATGAAGGAAATGTTGATCATATAACAAGAGAATGAGAATCAAAATGAAGGAAATATGCTTCGAAATGAAGGAAACGTTGATCATAACATGCGAATGAGAATCAAAATGAAAGAATTTGCATCGAAATGAAGGAAATGGAGATCATAACAAGCATATGAGTATCAAAATGTAGGAAATATGCATCGAAACGAAGAAAATGTTGATCATAACAAGTGAATAAGCATCAAAATGAAGTAAATATGCATCAAACGAAGGAAATGTTGATCGTAATGAGAGAATGAGCATCAAAATGAAGGAAACATGCATCAAAACGAAGAAATGATGATCATAACAAGCGAATGAATGAGCAACAAAATGAAGGAAATATGAATCGAAACGAAGGAAATCTTGATCGTAATGAGAAAATGAGCATTAAAATGAAGGAAGCATGCATCGAAATGAAGGAAATGTTGATCATAACAGGCGATTAGGAATGAGCATCAAAACGAAGGAAATGTTAATCATAACAAGCGAATGAGCATCAAAATGAAGAAATATGCATCGAAGTGAAGGAAATGTTGATAATAACAAGCGAATGAGGATCAAAATGAAGGAATATGTATCGAAACGAAGGAAATGTTGATCATATAAAGCAAATAGGCATTAAAATAAAGGAAATATACATCGAAGCAAGAAACAGTTGATAATAACTAGCGAATGAGGATCAAAATGACGGAATATGTATTGAAACGAAGGAAATGTTGATCATATAAAACGAATGGGCAATATGCATCGAAAGGAAGGAAATGATGATCATAACAAGCGAATGAGCATCAAAATAAAGGAAATATGCATTGAAGCGTAGGAAATATTGATAAAACAAGCGAATGAAGATCAAAATGACGGAATATGTATCGAAACGAAGGAAATGTTGATCATATAAAGCGAATATGGGCATCAAAATGAAGGATTTATGCATCGAAACGAAGGATATGTTGATCTTAACATGCATGATGAACATCAAATGAAGGAATATGTATCTAAACGAAGGAAATGGTGATCATAACATTCGAATGTGCATCAAAATGAAGAAATATGCATTGTAATGAAGGAAATGTTGATCATAAAAAGCGAAATGAGCGTTAAAATTAAGGAATATGTATCGAAACGAAGGAAATGTTTATCATAACAAGCGAATGGGTATCAAAATGAAAGAAATATACATCTAAACGAAGGAAATGTTGATCATATCACGCGAGAATGAGCATCAAAATGAAGGAACATGCATCAAAACGAAGGAAATGTTTATCATATAACAAGAGAATGAGATTCAAAATGAAGGAAATATGCTTTGAAACGAAGGAAACGTTGATCATAACAAGCAAATGAGAATCAAAATGAAGGAATTTGCATCAAAACGAAGGAAATGGCGATCATAACAAGCATATGAGCATCAAAAGTAGGAAATATGCATCGAAACGATGAAAATATTGATCATAACAAGCGAATGTGCATCAAAATGAAGTAAATATTCATCGAAACGAAGGAAATGCTGATCGTAATGAGAGAATGAGCATCAAAATGAGAAGGAAACATGCGTCGAAACGAAGGAAATGTTGATCATAACAAGCAAACGAGCATCAAAATGAAGAAATGTGCGTCGAAACGAAGGAAATGTTTATCATAACAAGAAAATGAGTATCAAAATGAAGGAATATGCATCGAATTGAAGGAAATGTTGATCATATAACAAGAGAATGAGAATCAAAATGAAGGAAATTTGTTTCAAAACGAAGGAAACGTTGATCATAACATGCGAATGAGAATCAAAATGAAGGAATTTGCATCGAAACGAAGGAAATGGTGATCATAACAAGCGAATGAGCATTAAAATGAAGAAAATATGCATCGAAACTAAGAAAATGTTGATAATTACAAGCGAATGAGCATCAAGATAAAGGAAATATGCATCGAAACGAAGGAAATGTTGATTGTAATGAGAGAATGAGCATCAAAATGAAGGAAACATGCATCGAAAAAAAGTAATGTTGATCATAACACGGCGAATGAGCATCAAAATGAAGGAAATTGCGTCGAAATGAATGAAATGTTGATCATAACAAGCGAATGAGCATCAAAATGAAGGAAATATGCATCAAAGCGAATGAAATGTTGATAATAACAAGCGAATGAGGATCAAAATATGGAATATGTATTGAAACGAAGGAAATCTTCATCATATAAAGCGAATGGGGAACAAAATGAAGGAAATATGCATCGAAATGAAGGAAAATGTTGATCGTAATGAGAAAATGAACGTCAAAATGAAGGAATATGCATCGAAACAAAGGAAATGTTGATCATAACAAGCGAATTAGCGTTAAAATTAAGGAATATGTATTGAAACGAAGGAAATGTTTATCATAACAATCGAAATGGACATCAAAAATGAAAGAAATATGCATCAAAAACGAAGGAAATGTTGATCATAACACGATCGATGAGTGAGAAATGAGCATCAAAATGAAGGAACATGCATCGAAACGAAGAAAATGTTTATCATTATAACAGAGAATGAGAATCAAAATGAAGGAAATATGCTTCGAATCGAAGGAAACGTTGTTGATCATAACATGCAAATGAGCATCAAAATGAAGGAATTTGCATCAAAAACGAACGAAATGGCGATCATAAAAAGTATATGAGCATCAAAATGTTGGAAATATGCATCAAAACGAAGAAAATATTGATCATACAAAGCGAATGAACTTCAAAATGAAGTAAATATGCATCAAAACAAAGGAAATGTTGATCGTAATGAGAGAATGAACATCAAAATGAAGGAAAAATGCATCGAAACGAAGGAAATGTTGATCATAACAAGCGAACGAGCATCAAAATGAAGGAAATATGCATCGAAACGAAGGAAATGTTGATCATAACAAGCGAATGAGCATCAAAATGAAGGAATATGCATCGAAATGAAGGAAATGTTGATCATATAACAAGAGAATGAGAATCAAAATGAAGGAAATATGCTTCGAAATGAAGGAAACGTTGATCATAACATGCAAATGAGAATCAAAATGAAAGAATTTGCATCTTAACGAAGGAAATGGCGATCATAACAAGCATTATGAGCATCAAAATGTTGGAAATATGCATCGAAACGAAGAAAATGTTGATCATAACAAGCGAATAAGCATCAAAATGAAGTAAATATGCATCAAAACGAAGGAAATGTTGATCGTAATGAGAGAATGAGCATCAAAATGAAGGAAAATGCATCAAAACAAAAGGAAATATTGATCATAACAAGCGAACGAGAATCAAAATGAAGGAAATATGCTTCGAAACGAAGGAAATATTGGTCATAACAAGCGAGATAAGCATCAAAATGAAGGAAATATATGCATCGAAACGAAGGAAATGTTGATCGAATGAGAAAATGAGCATTAAAATGAAGGAAGCATGCATCAAAATGAAGGAAATGTTGATCATAACAGGCGAATGAGCATCAAAATGAAGGAAATGTGCATCGAAACGAAGGAAATGTTGATCATAACAAGCGAATGAGCATCAAAATGAAGGAATTATGCATCGAAACGAAGGAAATGTTGATCATAACAATCGAATGAGCATCAAAATGAAGGAAATGTGCGCGTCGAAACGAAGGAAATGTTGATCGTAACAAAGAAAATGATCATCAAAATGAAGGAAATATGCATCGAAACGAAGGAAATGTTGATCATAACATATGAATGACCATCAAAATGAAGGAATATGCATCGAAACGAAGGAATTGTTGATCATAACAAGCAAATGAACATCAAAATAAGGAAATATGCATCGAAACAAAGCAAATGTTGATCATAACACGCGAATGATGAGCATAAAAAATGAAGGAATATGCATCGAAATGAAGGAAATGTTGATCATATAACAAGCGAATAATAATCAAAATGAATGAAATATGCTTCGAAATGAAGGAAACACAGATCATAACATGCGAATGAGAATCAAAATGAAGGAATTTTCATAGAAACGAAGGAAATGTTGATCATAACAAGCGGAATGAGCATCAAAATGAAGGAATATTGCATCGAAACGAAGAAAATGATGATCATAACAAGCGAATGAGCAACAAAATGAAGGAAATATGAATCGAAACGAAGGAAATCTTGATCGTAATGAGAAAATGAGCATTAAAATGAAGGAAGCATGCATCGAAATGAAGGAAATGTTGATCATAACAGGCGAATGAGCATCAAAACGAAGGAAATGTTAATCATAACAAGCGAATATGAGCATCAAAATGAAGGAAATATGCATCGAAGTGAAGGAAATGTTGATAATAACAAGCGAATGAGGATCAAAATGAAGGAATATGTATCGAAACGAAGGAAATGTTGATCATATAAAGCAAATAGGCATTAAAATAAAGGAAATATACATCGAAGCAAAGAACAATTGATAATAACTAGCGATATGAGGATCAAAATGACGGAATATGTATTGAAACGAAGGAAATATTGATCATATAAAACGATATGGGCAATATGCATCGAAAGGAAGGAAATGATGATCATAACAAGCGAATGAGCATCAAAATAAAGGAAATATGCATTGAAGCGTAGGAAATATTGATAATAACAAGCGAATGAAGATCAAAATGACGGAATATGTATCGAAACGAAGGAAATGTTGATCATATAAAGCGAATGGGCATCAAAATGAAGGATTTATGCATCGAAACGAAGGATATATTGATCTTAACATGCATATGAACATCAAAATGAAGGAATATGTATCTAAACGAGGAAATGGTGATCATAAAATTCGAATGTGCATCAAAATGAAGAAATATGCATTGTAATGAAGGAAATGTTGATCATAAAAAGCAAATGAGCGTTAAAATTAAGGAATATGTATCGAAACGAAGGAAATGTTTATCATAACAAGCGAATGGGTATCAAAATGAAAGAATATATATCTAAACGAAGGAAATGTTGATCATATCACGCGAATGGCATCAAAATGAAGGAACATGCATCAAAACGAAGGAAATGTTTATCATATAACAAGAGAATGAGATTCAAAATGAAGGAAATATGCTTTGAAACGAAGGAAACGTTGATCATAACAAGCAATATGAGAATCAAAATGAAGGAATTTGCATCGAAACGAAGGAAATGGCGATCATAACAAGCATATGAGCATCAAAACGTAGGAAATATGCATCGAAACGATGAAAACATTGATCATAACAAGCGAATGTGCATCAAAATGAAGTAAATATCATCGAAACGAAGGAAATGCTGATCGTAATGAGAGATGAGCATCAAAATGAAGAAAAAATGCGTCGAAAACGAAGGAAATGTTGATCATAACAAGCAAACGAGCATCAAAATGAAGGAAATGTGCGTCGAACGAAGGAAATGTTTATCATAACAAGAAAATGAGTATCAAAATGAAGGGAATATGCATCGAATTGAAGGAAATGTTGATCATATAACAAGAGAATGAGAATCAAAATGAAGGAAATTTGTTTCAAAACGAAGGAAACGTTGATCATATAACATGCGAATGAGAATCAAAATGAAGGAAATTTGCATCGAAACGAAGGAAATGGTAATCATAACAAGCGAATGAGCATTAAAATGAAGAAAATATACATCGAAACTAAGAAAATGTTGATAATTACAAGCGAGAATGAGCATCAAGATAAAGGAAATATGCATCGAAACGAAGGAAATGTTGATTGTAATGAGAGAATGAGCATCAAAATGAAGGAAACATGCATCAAAAATAAAGTAATGTTGATCATAACAGGCGAATGAGCATCAAAATGAAGGAAATTTGCGTCGAAATGAATGAAATGTTGATCATAACAAGCGAATGAGCATCAAAATGAAGGAAATATGCATCAAAGCGAATGAAATGTTGATAATAACAAGCGAATGAGAATCAAAATTACGGAATATGTATTGAAACGAAGGAAATCTTCATCATATAAAGCGAATGGGGAACAAAATGAAGGAAATATGCATCGAATGAAGGAATGTTGATCGTAATGAGAAAATGAACGTCAAAATGAAGGAATATGCATCGAAACGAAGGAAATGTTGATCATAACAAGCGATTATGAGCGTTAAAATTAAGGAATATGTATTGAAACGAAGGAAATGTTTATCATAATAATCGAATGGGCATCAAAATGAAAGAAATATGCATCAAACGAAGGAAATGTTGATCATAACAGCGAATGAGCATCAAAATGAAGGAACATGCATCGAAACGAAGAAAATGTTTATCATATAACAAGAGAATGAGAATCAAAATGAAGGAAATATGCTTCGAATCGAAGGAAACGTTGATCATAACATGCAAATGAGAATCAAAATGAAGGAATTTGCATAACGAAGACGAAATGGCGATCATAAAAAGTATATGAGCATCAAAATGTTGGAAATATGTCAAAAACGAAGAAAATATTGATCATAACAAGCGAATGAACTTCAAAATGAAGTAAATATGCATCAAAACGAAGGAAATGTTGATCGTAATGAGAGAATGACATCAAAATGAAGGAAAAATGCATCGAAACGAAGGAAATGTTGATCATAACAAGCGAGATACGAGCATCAAAATGAAGGAAAATATGCATCGAAACGAAGGAAATGTTGATCATAACAAGCGAATGAGCATCAAAATGAAGGAATATGCATCGAAATGAAGGAAATGTTGATCATATAACAAGAGAATGAGAATCAAAATGAAGGAAATATGCTTCGAAATGAAGGAAACGTTGATCATAACATGCGAATGAGAATCAAAATGAAAGAATTTGCATTCTTAACGAAGGAAATGGCGATCATAACAAGCATATGAGCGTCAAAATGTTGGAAATATGCATCGAAACGAGGAAATGTGATCATAACAAGGAATACGATGTATTAAATATAATATTAAGTAAAATAACGAATAAGCATCAAAATGAAGTAAATATGCATCAAAAACGAATGAAATGTTGATCGTAATGAGAGAATGAGCATCAAAATGAAGGAAACATGCATCAAAACAAAGGAAATATTGATCATAACAAGCGAACGAGAATCAAAATGAAGAAAATATGCTTCGAAACGAAGGAAATATTGGTCATAACAAGCGAATAAGCATCAAAATGAAGGAAATATGCATCGAAACGAAGGAAATGTTGATCGTAATGAGAAAATGAGCATTAAAATGAAGGAAGCATGCATCAAAATGAAGGAAATGTTGATCATAACAGGCGAATGAGCATCAAAATGAAGGAAATGTGCATCGAAACGAAGGAAATGTTGATCATAACAAGCGAATGAGCATCAAAATGAAGGAAATATGCATCGAAGTGAAGGAAATATTGATAATAACAAGCGAATGAGGATCAAAATGAAGGAATATGTATCGAAACGAATGAAATGTTGATCATATAAAGCGATATGGGCATTAAAATGAAGGAAATATACATCGAAGCAAAGAAACAGTTGATTAAAACTAGCGAATGAGGATCAAAATGACGGAATATATATTGAAACGAAGGAAATGTTGATCATATAAAAACGAATGGGCAATATGCATTGAAACGAAGGAAATGATGATCATAACAAGCGATTATGAGCGTCAAAATGAAGGAAATATGCATTGAAGCGAAGGAAATATTGATAATAACAAGCGAATGAAGATCAAAATGATGGAATATGTATCGAAGCGAAGGAAATGTTGATCATATAAGCGAGAATGGGCATCAAAATGAAGGATATATGCATCGAAACGAAGGATATGTTGATCATAACATGCATATGAACATCAAATGAAGGAATATGTATCTAAACGAAGGAAATGGTGATCATAACATTCGAATGTGCATCAAAATGAAGAAATATGCATTGTAATGAAGGAAATGTTTATCATAACAAGCGAATGAGCGTTAAAATTAAGGAATATGTATCGAAACGAACGAAATGTTTATCATAACATGCGATATGGGTATCAAAATGAATGAAATATGCATCTAAACGAAGGAAATATTGATCATATCACGCGAATGAGCATCAAAATGAAGGAACATGCATCAAAACGAAGGAAATGTTTATCAATAACAAGAGAATGAGATTCAAAATGAAGGAAATATGCTTCAAAACGAAGGAAACGTTGATCTTAACAAGCAAATGAGAATCAAAATGAAGGAATTTGCGTCGAAACGAAGGAAATGGTGATCATAACAAGCATATGAGCATCAAAACGTAGGAAATATGTGCATCGAAACGATGAAAATGTTGATCATAACAAGCGAATGAGCATCAAAATGAAGTAAATATGCATCGAAACAAAGGAAATGTTGATCGTAATGAGAGATATGAGCATCAAAATGAAGGAAACATGCGTCGAAACGAAGGAAATGTTGATCATAACAAGCAATAGAGCATCAAAATGAAGGCAATGTGCGTCGAAACGAAGGAAATATTGATCATAACAAGAAAATGAGTATCAAAATGAAGGAATATGCATCGAAATGAAGGAAATGTTGATCATATAACAAGAGATTGAGAATCAAAATGAAGGAAATATGTTTCAAAACGAAGGAAACGTTGATCATAACATGCGAATGAGAATCAAAATGAAGGAATTTGCATCGAAACGAAGGAAATGGTGATCATAACATGCGAATGAGCATTAAAATGAAGAAAATATGCATCGAAACAAAGAAAATGTTGATAATAACAAGCGAGATGAGCATCAGGATAAAGGAAATATGCATCGAAACGAAGGAATTGTTGATTGTAATGAGAGAAATGAGCATCAAAATGAAGGAAACATGCATCGAAAATAAAGTAATGTTGATCATAACAAGCGAATGAGCATCAATATGAAGGAAAATGTGCGTCGAAATGAATGAAATGTTGATCATAACAAGCGAATGAGCATCAAAATGAAGGAAATATGCATCAAAGCGAATGAAAATGTTGATATATAACAAGCGATTATGAGGATCAAAATGACGGAATATGTATTGAAACGAAGGAAATCTTCATCATATAAAAGAGAATGGGGAACAATGAAGGAAATATGCATCGAAAATGAAGGAAATGTTGATCGTAATGAGAAAATGAACGTCAAAATGAAGGAAACATGCATCGAAATGAAGGAAATGTTGATCATAACAAGCGAATGACTGTCAAAATGAAAGAAATATCATTGAAACGTAGGAAATGTTGATCATAACAAGCGATGAATGAGCGTTAAAATTAAGGAATATGTATTGAAACGAAGGAAATGTTTATCATAACAATCGAATGGGCATCAAAATGAAAGAAATATGCATCAAAACGAAGGAAATGTTGATCATAACACGCGAATATGAGCATCAAAATGAAGGACATGCATCGAAACGATGAAAATGTTTATCATAAAAAAAGAGAATGAGAATCAAAATGAAGGAAATATGCTTCGAAACGAAGGAAAACGTTGATCATAACATGCAAAATGAGATCAAAATGAAGGAATTTGCAGCAAAACGAAGGAAATGGCGATCATAAAAAGTATATGAGCATCAAAATGTAGGAAATATGCATCAAAACGAAGAAAATGTTGATCATAAAAAGCGAATGAACTTCAAAATGAAGTAAATATGCATCAAAACGAAGGAAATGTTGATCGTAATGAGAGAATGAACATTAAAATGAAGGAAAAAATGCATCGAAACGAAGGAACTGTTGATCATAACAAGTGAACGAGCATCAAAATGAAGTAAATATGCATCGAAACGAAGGAAATGTTGATCATAACAAGCGAATGATGAGCATCAAAATGAAGAAATATGCATCGAAATGAAGGAAATGTTGATCATATAACAAGAGAATGAGAATCAAAATGAAGGAAATATGCTTCGAAATGAAGGAAACGTTGATCATAACATGCGAATGAGAATCAAAATGAAAGAATTTGCATCGAAATGAAGGAAATGGAGATCATAACAAGCATATGAGTATCAAAATGTAGGAAATATGCATCGAAACGAAGAAAATGTTGATTCATAACAAGTGAATAAGCATCAAAATGAAGTAAATATGCATCAAAAAAACGAGGAAATGTTGATCGTAATGAGAGAATGAGCATCAAAATGAAGGAAACATGCATCCAAAACAAAGGAAATGTTGATCATAACAAGCGAACGAGCATCAAAATGAAGGAAATATGCGTCGAAACGAAGGAAAATATTGGTCATAACAAGCGAAATAAGCATCAAAATGAAGGAATATGCATCGAAATGAAGGAAATGTTGATCATATAACAAGAGAATGAGAAATCAAAATGAAGGAAATATGTTTCAAAACGAAGGAAACGTTGATCATAAATGCAAATGAGAATCAAAATGAAGGAATTTGCATCGAAACGAAGGAAATGGTGATCATAACAAGCGAATGAGAATTAAAATGAAGAAAATATGCATCGAAACAAAGAAAAATGTTGATAATAACAAGCGAATGAGCATCAAGATAAAGGAAATATGCATCGAAACGAAGGAAATGTTGATTGTAATGAGAGAATGAGCTTCAAAATGAAGGAAACATGCATCGAAAATAAAGTAATGTTGATCATAACTAGCGAATGAGCATCAATATGAAGGAAATGTGCGTCGAAATGAATGAAATGTTGATCATAACAAGCGGAATGAGCATCAAAATGAATGAATTTATGCATCAAAGCGAATGAAATGTTGATAAAACAAGCGAATGAGGATCAAAATGACGGAATATATATTGAAACGAAGGAAATCTTCATCATATAAAGCGAATGGGGAACAAAATGAAGGAAATATGCATCGAAATGAAGGAAATGTTGATCGTAATGAGAAAATGAACGTCAAAATGAAGGAAACATGCATCGAAATGAAGGAAATGTTGATCATAACAAGCGAATGAGTGTCAAAATGAAAGGAAATGTACGTCGAAACGAAGGAAAATTGATCATTACAAGAAATGAGCATCAAAATGAAAGAAATATGCATTGAAACGTAGGAAATGTTGATCATAACAAGCAGATGAGCGTTAAAATTAAGGAATATGTATTGAAACGAAGGAAATGTTTATATAACAATCGAGGAATGGGCATCAAAATGAAAGAAATATGCATCAAAACGAAGGAAATGTTGATCATAACACGCGAATGAGCATCAAAATGAAGGAACATGCATCGAAACGATGAAAATGTTTATCATATAACAAGAGAATGAGAATCAAAATGAAGGAAATATGCTTCGAAACGAAGGAAACGTTGATCATAACATGCAAATGAGAATCAAAATGAAGGAATTTGCAGCAAAACGAAGGAAATGGCGATCATAAAAAGTATATGAGCATCAAAATGTAGGAAATATGCATCAAACGAAGAAAATGTTGATCATAACAAGCGAATGAACTTCAAAATGAAGTAAATATGCATCAAAACGAAGGAAATGTTGATCGTAATGAGAGAACGAACATTAAAATGAAGGAAAAATGCATCGAAACGAAGGAACTGTTGATCATAACATGTGAACGAGCATCAAAATGAAGTAAATATGCATCGAAACGAAGGAAATGTTGATCATAACAAGCGATATGAGCATCAAAATGAAGAAATATGCATCGAAATGAAGGAAATGTTGATCATATAACAAGAGAATGAGAATCAAAATGAAGGAAATATGCTTCGAAATTTAGGAAACATTGATCATAACATGCGAATGAGAATCAAAATGAAAGAATTTGCATCGAAACGAAGGAAATGGCGATCATAACAAGCATATGAGCATCAAAATGTAGGAAATATGCATCGAAACGAAGAAAATGTTGATCATAACAAGTGAATAAGCATCAAAATGAAGTAAATATGCATCAAAACGAAGGAAATGTTGATCGTAATGAGAGAATGAGAATCAAAATGAAGGAAACATGCATCAAAACAAAGGAAATGTTGATCATAACAAGCGAACGAGCATCAAAATGAAGGAAATATGCGTCGAAACGAAGGAAATATTGGTCATAACAAGCGAATAAGCATCAAAATGAAGGAAATATGCATCGAAACAAAGAAAATGTTGATAATAACAAGCGAATGAGCATCAAGATAAAGTAAATATGCATCGAAACGAAGGAAATGTTGATTGTAATAAGAGAATGAGCATCAAAATGAAAAAACATGCATCGAAAAGAAAATAATGTTGATCATAACAAGCGAATGAGCATCAAAATGAAGGAAATGTGCATCGAAATGAAAGAAATGTTGATCATAACAAGCGAATGAGCATCAAAATGAAGGAAATATGCATCAAAGCGAATGAAATGTTGATAATAACAAGCGGAATGAGGATCAAAATGATGGAATATGTATTGAAACGAAGGAAATGTTCATCATATAAAGCGAATGGGCATCAAAATGAAGGAAATATGCATCGAAATGAAGGAAATGTTGATCGTAATGAAGGAAATGAGCTTCAAAATGAAGGAAACATGCATCGAAATGAAAGAAATGTTGACCATAACAAGCGAAATGAGTATCAAAATGAAGGAAATGTGCGTCGAAACGAAGGAAATGTTGATCATAACAAGAAAATGAGCATCAAAATGAAAGAAATATGCGTCAAAACGAAGGAAATGTTGATCATAACATGCGAATGAGCATCAAAATGAAGGAATATGCATCGAAACGAAAGAAATGTTGATCATAACAAGCGAATGAGCGTTAAAATTAAGGAATATGTATTGAAACGTAGGAAATGTTTATCATAACAAGAAAATGGGCATCAAAATGAAAGAAATATGCATCAAAACGAAGGAAATGTTGATCATAACATGCGAATGAGCATCAAAATGACGGAATATGCATCGAAACGAAGAAAATGTTTATCATATAACAATAGAATGAGAATCAAAATGAAGGAAATATGCTTCGAAACGAAGGAAACGTTGATCAAAAATGCAAATGAGAATCAAAATGAAGGAATTTGCTGCGAAACGAAGGAAATGGCGATTATAACAAGTATATGAGCATCAAAATGTAGGAAATATGCATCAAAACGAAGAAAATGTTGATCATAACAAGCGAATGAGCTTCAAAATGAAGTAAATATGCATCAAAACGATAGAAATGTTGATCGTAATGAGAGAATGAACATCAAAATGAAGGAAACATGCATCGAAACGAAGGAAATGTTGATCATAACTAGCGAACGAGCATTAAAATGAAGGAAATATGCATCGAAATAAAGGAAATGTTGATCATAACAAGCGAATGAGCATCAAAATGAAGGAATATACATCGAAATGAAGGAAATGTTGATCATATAACAAGAGAATGAGAATCAAAATAAAGGAAATATGTTTCGAAACGAAGGAAACGTTGATCATAACATGCGAATGAGAATCAAAATGAAGGAATTTGCATCGAAACAAAGGAAACATGCATATGAGCATCAAAATGTGGGAAATATGCAAAGAAACGAAGAAAATGTTGATCATAACAAGCGAATAAGCATCAAAATGAAGTAAATATGCATCAAAACGAAGGAAATGTTGATCATAATGACTGAATGAGCATCAAATGAAGGAAACATGCATCAAAACGAAGGAAATGTTGATCATAACAAGCGAACGAGCATCATAATGAGAAAATATGCGTCGAAATGAAGGAAAAATTTATCATAACAAGCGAATGAGCATCAAAATGAAGGAATATGCATCGAAATGAAGAAAATGTTGATCATATAACAAGAGAATGAGAATCAAAATGAAGGAAATATTCTTCGAAACGAAGGAAACGTTGAACATAACATGCGAATGAGAATCAAAATAAAGGAATTTGCATCGAAACGAAGGAAATGGTGATCATAACAAGCGAATGAACATCAAAATGAAGGAAATATGCATCGAAACGATGGAAATGTTGATCATAACAATCGAATGAGCATCAAAATGAAGGAAATGTGCGTCGAAACGAAGAAAATGTTGATCATAACATGCGAATGAGCATCAAAATGAAGGAATATGCATCGAAACGAAGGAAATGTTGATCATAACAAGCAAATAAGCATCAAAATAAATGAAATATGCATAGAAACAAAGCAAATGTTGATCATAACACGCGAATGAGCATAAAAATGAAGGAATATGCATCGAAATGAAGGAACAAGCGAATGAGAATCAAAATGAAGGAAATATGCTTCTAAATGAAGGAAACACTGATCATAACATGCGAATGAGAATCAAAATGAAGGAATTTTATCATAGAAACAAAGGAAATGATGATCATAACAAGGGATGAGCATCAAAATGAAGGAAATATGAATCGAAACAAAGAAAATGTTGATAATAACAAGCGAGTATGAGCATCAAAATGAAGGAAATATGCATCGAAACGAAGGAAATGTTGATCGTTATGAGAAAATGAAACATTAAAATGAAGGAAGCATGCATCGAAATGAAGGAAATATTGATCATAACAGGCGGATATGAGCATCAAAATAAAGGAAATGTGCGTCGAAACGAAGTGAATGTTGATAATAACAAGCGATGAGCATCAAAATGAAGGAAATATGCATCGAAGCGAAGGAAATGTTGATAATAACAAGCGAGATGAGGATTTAAAATGAAGGAATATGTATCGAAACGAAGGAAATGTTGATCATATCAAGCGATATGGGCATTAAAATGAAGGAAATATACATTGAAGCAAAGGAACAGTTGATAATAACTAGCGAATAAGGATCAAAATGACGGAATATGTATCGAAACGAAGAAAATATGATCATATAAACCGAATGGAAATCAATATGATGGAAATATGCATCGAAACGAAGGAAATGATGATCATAACAAGCGAATGAGCATCAAAATGAAGGAAATATGCATCGAAGTGAAGGAAATATTGATAATAACAAGCGGAATGAGATCAAAATGACGGAATATGTATCGACGAAGGAAATGTTGATCATATAAGCGAAATGGGCATCAAAATGAAGGATATATGCATCGAAACGAAGGATATGATGATCATAACCTGCATGTTATGAACAACAAAATGAAGGAATATGCATCTAAACGAAGGAAATGGTGATCATAACTTTCGAATGTGCATCAAAATGAAGAAATATGTATCGTAATGAAGGAAATGTTGAACATAACAGCAAATGAGAATCAAAATGAAGGAATATGCATCGAAAGGAATGAAATGTTGATCATAACAAGCGATTGAGCATCAAAAATTAAGTGAATATTCAACAAAACGAAGGAAATGCTGATCATAAATGGAGAATGAGCATCAAAATGAAGGAATTATGCATCAAAACGAAGGAAATATTGATCATAACAAGCGGAATGATGAGCATCAAAATGAAGGAAATATGCATCGAAACGAAGTAAATGTTGATCGTAATGAGAATATGAGCATTAAAATGAAGGAAACATGCATCGAAATGAAGGAAATGTTGATCATAACAGGAGAATGAGCATCAAAATGAAGTAAATGTGAGTCGAAACAAAGGAAAAGTTGATCATAACAGGCGAATGAGCATCAAAATAAAGGAAATATGCATCGAAGCGAAGGAAAATGTTGATAATAACAAGCGAATGAGGATCAAAATGAAGGAATATGTATCGAAACGATGGAAATGTTGATCATATCAAGCGATAGAGATGAGCATCAAAATGAAGGAAATATACATCGAAGCAAAGGAACTGTTGATAATAACTAGCGATATGAGGATCAAAATGACGGAATATGTATTGAAACGATGTAAATGTTGATCATATAAAACGAATGGAAATCAAAATGATGGAAATATGCATCGAAACGAAGGAAATGATGATCATAACAAGCGATATGAGCATCAAAATGAATGAAATATGCATCGAAGTGAAGGAAATATTGATATAACAAGCGAATGAAGATCAAAATGACGGAATATGTATCGAAACGAAGGAAATGTTGATCATATAAAGCGTATGGACATCAAAATGAAGGAGATATGCATCAAAACGAAGGATATGTTGATCATAACATGCATATGAACATCAAAATGAAGGAATATGCATCTAAACGAAGGAAATGGAGATCATAACATTCGAATGTGCATCAAAATGAAGAAATATGCATCGTAATGAAGGAAATGTTGATTCATAACAAGCAAATGAGAATCAAAATGAAGGAATATGCATCGAAAGTATGGAAATGTTGATCATAACAAGCGTTTGTTTTGAACATCAAAATTAAGGGAATATTCATCGAAACGAAGGAAAAGTTGATCATAAAGGGAGATGATGAGCATCAAAATGAAGGAAATATGTATCGAAACGAAGGAAATGTTGATCATAACAAGCAAAATGAGCATCAAAATTAAGGAATATGCATATAAACAAAGGAAATGTTGATCATAACAAGCGAATGAACATTAAAATGAAGGAATATGAATCGAAACGAAGTAAATGTTTGTCATAACAAGTGAATGGGCATCAAAATAAAAGAAATATGTATCGAAACGAAGTAAATGTTGATTATAACATGCGATATGAGCATCAAAATGAAGGAATATATGCATCGAAACTTGATCATTATAACAAGCGAAATGAGTATCAAATATGAAGGAAATATGTGTCGTAACTAAAGAAATGTTGATCATAACAAAAAGAGATGAGCATCAAAATGAAGGAAATATGCATCGAAACGAAGGAAATGTTGATCATAACATGCGAATGGGCATCAAAATAAAGGAATATGCATCGAAACGAAGGAAATGTTGATCATAATAGGCCAATAAGTATCAAAATGAAGGAATATGCATTGAGACGTAGTAAACGTTGATCATAACAAGCGTAATATGAACATAAAAATGAAGGAAATATGAATCAAAACAAAGGAAATGTTGATCATAACAAATGATAATGAGCGTTAAAATTAAGGAAATATGTATCAAAACGAATGAAATGTTTATCATAACAAGTGAATGGACATCAAAATGAAAGAAATATGCATCGAAACGAAGGAAATGTTGATCATAACAAGCGAATGAGCATTAAAATGAAGGAACATGCATCGAACCGAAGGAAATGTTTATCGTATAACAATTGAATGAGAATAAAAAGAAGGAAATATGCTTCGAAACGAAGGAACATTGATCATAACATGAGAATGAGTATCAAAATGAAGGAATTTGCCTCGAAACGAAGGAAAAATGGCGATCATAACAAGCATTTGAGTATCAAAATGTAGGAAATATGCATCGAAACAAAAAAATATTGATCATAACAAGAGAATGAGCATCAAAATGAAATAAATATGTATCGAAACGAAGGAAATGTTGATCGTAATGAGAGAATGAGCATCAAAATGAAGGAAACATGTGTCGAAATGAAGGAAATGTTGATCATAACAAGCGATTTATGAGCATCAAAATAAAGGAAACATTCATCGATATGAAGGAAATGTTGATTATATAACAAGAGAATTAGAATCAAAATATTTGAAATATGCTTCGAAAGAAGGAAACATTGATCATAACATGCGAATGAGAATCAAAATGAAGGAATTTGCATCGAAACAAAGGAAATGGCAATCATAACAAGCATATGAGCATCAAAATGTAGGAAATATGCATCGAAACACGAAGAAATATGTTGATCATAACAAGCGAATGAGCATCAAAATGACGGAATATGTATAGAAAACGAAGGAAATGTTGATATATAAAGACGATTGTACATGAAAATGAAGGAAATATGCATCGAAACGAAGGAAATATTGATCATATAAAGTGAATGGGCATCAAAAATAAGGAAATATGCATCGAAACGAAGAAAATGTTGTTCATAACATGCGTGTATGAGCATCAAAATGAAGGAATATGCATTGAAACGAAGGAAATGTTGATCATAACAAGCGAATAAGCATCAAAATGAAGGAATTTGCATCGAAACGAAGGAAATGACGATCATAACAAGCATATGAGCATCAAAATATAGGAAATATGCATCGAAACGAAGAAAAATATTGATTATACAAGCGAAAGAAAATCAAAATGAAGTAAATATGCATCTAAACGAAGGTAATGTTGATCGTAATGAGAGAATGAGCATCAAAATGAAGGAAACAAGCGTCGAAACGAAGAAAAATGTTGATCATAACAAAGCGATATGAGCATCAAAATGAAAGAAAATGTGCGTCGAAACGAAGGAAATGTTGATCATAACAAGCGATATGAGCATCAAAATGAAGGAAATATACATCGAAGCGAAGGAAATGTTGATTATACAAGAGAATGAGGATCAAAATGACGGATATGTATCGAACGAAAGAAATGTTGATCATATAAAGCTAATGGGCATCAAAATGAACGAAATACGCATCGAAACGAAGAAAGTATTGATCATAACATGCGAATGAGCATCAAAATGAAGGAATATGCATCGAAACGAAGGAAATGTTGATTTATAACAAGCGAATAAGCATCAAAATAAAGGAAATATGCTTCGAAACGAAGGAAATGTTGATCATAACACGTGAATGAGCATCAAAATGAAGGAATATGCATCGAACAAAGAAAAAGTTTATCATAACATGAGAATGAGCATCAAAATGAAGGAATATGCATCGAAACGAAGGAAATGTTGATCATAACAAGCAAATGAGCATCAAAATGAAGAAATTTGCATCGAAACGAAAAAAATGGCGATCATAAAAGCATTATGAGCATCAAAATGTTGGAATTATGCATCGAACGAAGAAAATATTGATCATAACAGCGAGATGAGCATCAAAATGAAGTAAATTGGATCGAAACGAAGGAAATGTTGATCGTAATGAGAGAATGAACATCAAAATGAAAGAAACATGCGTCGAAACGAAGGAATATTGATCATAACAATGCGAAACGAGCATCAAATGAAGGGAAATGTGCGTTCGAAACGAAGGAAATGTTGATCATAACAAGCGATATGAGCATCAAAATGAAGGAAATATGCATTGAAGCCAAGGAAATGTTGATAATAACAAGCGATATGAGGATCAAAAATGACGGAATATGTATCAAAACGAATGAAATGTTAATCATATCAAGCAAATGGGCATCAAAATGAAAGAAATATGCATCGAAACGAAGGAAATATTGATCATATAACAAGAGAATGAGAATCAAAATGAAGGAAATATGCTTCAAACGAAGGAAATTTTGATCGTAATGAGAAAATGAGCATCAAATGAAGGAAACGAAGGAAATATTTTTTCGAAACTAAGGAAACATTGATCATAAAATGCGATGATGAGAATCAAAATGAAGGAATTTGCATCGAACGAAAGGAAAATGGCAATCACAACAACAGTATATGAAAATCAAAATGTAGAAAATATACATAGAAACGAAGGAAAATGTTGATCATAACAAGCGAATGAGCATCAAAATGACGGAATATGTATAGAAACGAAGGAAATGTTGATCATATAAAGGAATGGGCATCAAAATAAAGGAAATATGCATCGAAGCGAAGGAAATGTTGATAATGACAAGCGAGAATGGGCATCAAAATGAAGGAAATATGCATCGAAATGAAGGAAATGTTGATCATAACTAGCGAATGAGCATCAAAATGAAGGAAAATATACATCGAAGCGAAGGAAATGTTGATAATAACAATAGAATGAGGATCAAAATGACGGAATATGTATCGAAACGAAAGAAAAATTGATTTTAAAAGCTAATGGGCATCAAAATGAATGAAATATGCATCAAAACGAAGAAAATATTGATCATAACATGCTAATGAGCATCAAAATGAAAGAATATGCATCGAAACGAAGGAAATGTTGATCATAACAAGCGAATGAGCCTCAAAATAAGGAAATATGCGTCGAAACGATGGAAATGTTGATCATAACACGCGAATGAGCATCAAAATGAAGGAATATGCATTGAAACGAAGGAAATGTTGATCATAACAAGCGAATAAGCATCAAAATGAAGGAATTTGCATCGAAACGAAGGAAATGGCGATCTAACAAGCATATGAGCATTAAAATATGGAAATATGCATCGAAACGAAGAAATATTGATTATAACAAGCGAAAAGAACATCAAAATGAAGTAAATATGCATCTAAACGAAGGTAATGTTGATCGTAATGAGAGAGATATGAGCATCAAAATGAAGGAAACATGCGTCGAAACGAAGGAAATGTTGATCATAACAAGCGAATGAGCATCAAAATGAAAGAAATATGCGTGTCGAAACGAAGGAAATGTTGATCATAACAAGCGATGATATGAGCATCAAAATGAAGGAAATATACATCGAAGCGAAGGAAATGTTGATAATAACAAGAGAATGAGGATCAAAATGACGGAATATGTATCGAAACGAAAGAAATGTTGATCATATAAAGCTAATGGGCATCAAAATGAACGAAATACGCATCGAACGAAGAAAGTATTGATCATAACATGCGAATGAGCATCAAAATGAAAAGATTATATGCATCGAAACGAAGGAAATGTTGATTATAACAAGCGAATAAGCATCAAAATAAAGGAAATATGCTTCGAAACGAAGGAAATGTTGATCATAACACGTGAGATGAGCATCAAAATGAAGGAATATGCATCGAAACAAAGAAAAAGTTGATCATAACATGAGATATGAGCATCAAAATGAAGGAATATGCATCGAAACGTAGGAAATGTTGATCATAAAAGCAAATGAGCATCAAAATGAAGGAATTTGCATCGAAACGAAAGAAATGGCGATCATAACAAGCATATGAGCATCAAAATGTAGGAAATATGCATCGAAAAGAAGAAAATATAGATCATAACAAGCGATTTATGAGCATCAAAAATGAAGTAAATATGCATCGAAATGAAGGAAATGTTGATCATAACAAGCGATACGAGCATCAAAATGAAGGAAATGTGCGTCGAAACGAAGGAAATGTTGATCATAACAAGCGATTATGAGCATCAAAATGAAGGAAATATGCATCGAAGCCAAGGAAATGTTGATAATAACAAGCGGAATGAGGATCAAAATGACGGAATATGTTTCAAACGAATGAAATGTTAATCATATCAAGCAATGGGCATCAAAATGAAAGAAATATGCATGGAAACGAAGGAAATATTGATCATATAACAAGAGAATGAGAATCAAATGAAGGAAATATGCTTTGAAACGAAGGAAATGTTGATCGTAATGAGAAAAATGAGCATCAAAATGAAGGAAATATGCTTCAAAACGAAGGAAATGTTGATCGTAATGAGAAATATGAGCATCAAAATGAAGGAAACGAAGGAAATATGTTTCGAAACTAAGGAAACATTGATCATAAAATGCGAAATGAGAATCAAAATGAAGGAATTTGCATCGAAACGAAGGAAATGGCGATCACAACAGTATTATGAAATCAAATATGAAAAAATATACATAGAAACGAAGAAAATGTTGATCATTAAGCGAATTTATGAGCGTTCAAAATGACGGAATATGTATAGAAACGAAGGAAATGTTGATCATAAAAAGCGAATGGGCATCAAAATAAAGGAAATATGCATCGGAAGCGAAGGAAATGTTGATTAATGACAAGCGAATGAGGATCAAAATGACGGAATATGTATCAAAATGAAGGAAATGTTGATCATTATAAAACGAGATTATGTTATGGGCATCCAAAATGAAGGAAATATGCATCGAAGCGAAGAAAATATTGATCATAACATGCTAATGAGCATCAAAATGAAAGAATATGCATCGAAACAAAGGAAATGTTGATCATAACAAGCGAATGAGCTCAAAATAAAGGAAATATGCGTCGAAACGAAGGAAATGTTGATCATAACACGCGAATGAGCATCAAAATGAAGGAACATGCTTCGAAATGAAGGAAACGTTGATCATAACATGAGAATGAGTATCAAAATGAAGAAATTTGCATCGAAAAGAAGGAAAATGGCGATCATAACAAGCATATGAGCATCAAAATGTAGGAAATATGCATCGAAACGAAAGAAAATTATTGATCATAACAAGCGATGTGTTCGATATGAGCGTCAAAATGAAGTAAATATGTTATCGAAACAAAGGAAATGTTGATCGTAATGAGAGAATGAGCATCAAAATGAAGGAAAAATGCGTCGAAATGAAGGAAATATTGATCATAACAAGCGAATGAGCATCAAAATGAAGGAAATATGCATCAAAACGAAGGAAATGTTGATCATAACAAGCGAGATTTTGAGCATCAAAATGAAGGAAATATGCATCGAAGCAAAGGAAATGTTGATAATAACAAACGATTGAAGATCAAAAATGACGGAATATGTATCGAAACGAAGGAAATGTTGATCATATAAAGTGAATGGGCATCAAATGAAGGAGATATGCATCGAAACGAAGGATATGTTGATCATAACATGCTATGAATATCAAAATGAGGGAATATGCATCAAAACGAAGAGGAAATGGTGATCATAACATTCGAATGTGCATCAAAATGAAGAAATATGCATCGTAATGAAAGGAAATGTTGATCATAACAAGCAAATGACAATCAAAATGAAGGAATATGCATCGAAAGGAAGGAAATGTTGATCATAACAAGCGATTGAGCATCAAAATTAAGGGAATATTCATCGAAACGAAGGAAAAGTTGATCATAAAAGGAGAATGAGCATCAAAATGAAAGAAATATGCATCGAAACGAAGGAAATATTAAATGAGCATCAAAATGAAGGAAATATTCATCGAAACGAAGGGAATGTTAATCATAACAAGCAAATGAGCATCAAAATGAAGGAAAAATGCATCGAAACAAAGGAAATGTTGTTCATAATAAGCGAATGAACATTAAAATGAAGGAATTATGAATCGAAACGAAGTAAATGTTTGTCATAACAAGCGAATGGGCATCAAAATGAAAGAAAATATGTATCGAAACGAAGTAAATGTTGATTATAACATGCGAGATGAGCATCAAAATTAAGGAATATGCATCAAAACTTGATCATATAACAAGCGATTGTTTTAGATGAGCATCAAAATGAAGGAAATATGTGTCGTAACTAAAGAAATGTTGATCATAACAAACGATTTATGAGCATCAAAATGAAGGAAATATGCATCGAAACGAAGGAAATGTTGATCATAACATGCGAGTTATGATCATCAAAATAAAGGAAATATGCATCGAAACGAAGGAAATGTTGATCATAACAGGCAAATAAGTATCAAAATGAAAGAATATGCATTGAAACGAAGTAAATGTTGATCATAACAAGCGAATGAGCATAAAAATGAAGGAATTATGAATCAAAACGAAGGAAAATGTTGATCATAACAAGCGATTGATTGAGCGTTTAAATTAAGGAATATGTATCGAAACAAAGGAAATGTTTATCATAACAAGCGAATTATGGGCATCAAAATGAAGAAATATGCATCGAAACGAAGGAAATGATGATCATAACAAGCGAGATTATGAGCATCAAAATGAAGGAACAAGCATTGAACCGAAGGAAATGTTTATCATATAACAAGAGAATGAGAATAAAAATGAAGGAAATATGCTTCGAAAATGAAGGGAAACATTGATCATAACATGCGAAAATGAGAATGAAAATGAAGGAATTTGCATCGAAACGAAGGAAATTGCGATATAACTAGCTTATGAGCATCAAAATGTAGGAAATATGCATCGAAGCGAAGGAAATGATGATCATCAAAACGAAGGAAATATGCATATAACTAGCATATGAGCATCAAAACGAAGGAAAATGATGATATTAACAAGCGAATAAGGATCAAATTGAAGGAATATGTATAGAAACGAAGGAAATGTTTATCATATCAAGAGAAAGGGCATCAAAATGAAGGAAATATGCATCGAAGCGAAGGAAATGTTGATAATGTCAAGCGGATAATGAGGATCAAAATGACGGAATATGTATCGAAATGAAGGAAATAGTGATCATATAAAGCGAAAATGGGCTCAAAATGAAGGAAATATGCATCGAAATGAAGGAAATGTTGATCATAACTAGCGAATGAGCATCAAAATGAAGGAAATATGCATATAACTAGCATGATGAGCATCAAAACGAAGGAAATGATGATCATAAAAAGCGAAATAGGATCAAAATGAAGGAATATGTATAGAAACGAAGGAAATGTTGATCATATCAAGGAAATATGCATCGAAACGAAGAAAATGTTGATCATAACTGGCGATATGAGCATCAAAATGAAGGAAATATAAATCGAAACAAAGGAAATGTTGATAATAACAAGAGAATGAGGATCAAAATGACGGAATATGTATCGAAACGAAAGAATGTTGATCATATAAAGCTAAATGGGCATCAAAATGAAGGAAATATGCATCGAAAACGAAGAAAATATTGATCATAACATGCAATATGAGCATCAAAATGAAGGAATATGCATCGAAACAAAGAAATGTTGATCATAACAAGCGAGATGAGCATCAAAAGAAAGGAAATATGTATCGAAAACGAAGGAAATGTTAATCATAACACGCGAGTATGAGCAATCAAATGAAGGAATATGCATCGAAATGAGGAAATGTTGAACATAAACAAGCGAATGAGAATCAAAATGAAGGAAATATGCTTCGGAATAAAGGAAACATTGATCATGACATGCGAATGAGAATCAAAATGAAGGAATTTGCATAGAAATGAAAGAAATGTTGATCATACAAGCGAAGGTGAATGAGCAGCAAAATTAAGGGAAATATGCATCGAAAGGAATAAAATGTTGATCATAACAAGCGATTGAGCATCAAAATGAAGGAAATATGAATCGAAACGAAGGAAATATTGATCGTAATGAGAAAATGAGCATCAAAATAAAGGAAACATGCATCGAAATTAAGGAAATATTGATCATAACAAGTGAATGAGCATCAAAATGAAGGAAATATGCATCGAAACGAAGGAAATGTTGATTATAACAAGCAATATGAGCATCAAAATGAAGGATATATGCATCGAAAACAAAGGAAAATGTTGATCATAACAAGCGAAGTTATGAACATTAAAATGAAGGAATATTAATCGAAACAAAGTAAATGTTTGTCATAACAAGCGAATAGGCATCAAAATTGAAAGAAATATGTATCGAAACAAAGTAAATGTTATTATAACATGCGAATGAGCATCAAAATGAAGGAAATGTTGATAATAACAACGATATGAGGATCAAAAATGAAGGAATATGTATCGAAACGAAGGAAATGTTGATCATATCAAGCGATAATGGCATCAAAATGAAGAAAATATGCATCGAAGCAAAGGAAATGTTGATAATAATAGCAATTGAGGATCAAAATGACGGAATATGTATCGAAACGAAGGAATATTGATCATATAAACGAGATGGGCATCAAAATGAAGTAGATATGCATCGAAACGAAGGATATGCTGATCATAACATGCATATGAACATCAAATGAAGGAATATACATCTAAACAAAGGAAATGGTGATCATAACATTCGAATGTGCATCAAAATGAAGAAATATACATCGTAATGAAGGAAATGTTGATCATGTCTAGCAAATTTGAATAAAATGAAGGAATATGCATCGAAAGGAAGGAATGTTGATCATAACAAGCAATTGAGCATCAAAATTAAGGGAATATGCATCGAAACGAAGGAAAAAGTTGATCATAAATGGAGAATGAGCATCAAAATGAAGGAAATATGCATCGAAACGAAGGAAATGTTGATCATAACAAGCAATATGAGCGTCAAAATGAAGGAAACTTGCATCGAAATGAAGGAAATATTGATCATAACAAGCGAATTGAGCATCAAAATAAAGAAAATGTGCATCGAAACAAAGGAAATGTTGATCATAACAGGCAATATGAGCATCAAAAATGAAGGAATATGCATCGAAACGAAGGAAATGTTGATCATAACAAGCGAATGAAAATTAAAATTAAGGAATATGAACCGGAACGAAGTAATGTTTGTCATAACAAGCGATATGGGCATCAAAATGAAGAAATATGTATCGAAACGAAGTAAATGTTGATTATAACATGCGA
>JAHCLQ010000400.1:0-148771 GCA_023678885.1 Pogostemon cablin
ATTTCCTTCGTTTCTGTACATATTCTGTCATTTAGATGCTCATTCGCATGTTATAATCAACATTTACTTCGTTTCGATACATATTTCTTTCATTTTGATGCCCATTCGCTTGTTATGACAAACATTTACTTCGTTTCGATTCATATTCCTTAATTTTAATGTTCATTCACTTGTTATGATCAACATTTCCTTTGTTTCGATGCATATTCCTTCATTTTGATGCTCATTTGCCTGTTATGATCAACATTTCCTTTGTTTCGATGCACATTTTCTTCATTTTGATGCTCAATTCGCTTGTTATGATCAATATTTCCTTCATTTCGATGCAAGTTTCCTTCATTTTGACACTCATTTGCTTGTTATGATCAACATTTCCTTCGTTTCGATGCATATTTCCTTCATTTTGATGCTCATTCTCCTTTTATGATCAACTTTTCCTTCGTTTCGATGCATATTCCCTTAATTTTGATGCTCAATTGCTTGTTATGATCAACATTTCCTTCCTTTCGATGCATATTCCTTCATTTTATTCTCATTTGCTAGTCATGATCAACATTTCCTTCATTACGATGCATATTTCTTCATTTTGATGCACATTCGAATGTTATGATCACCATTTCCTTTGTTTAGATGTATATTCCTTCATTTTGATGTTCATATGCATGTTATGATCAGCATATCCTTCGTTTCGATGCATATCTACTTCATTTTGATGCCCATTCGTTTTATATGATCAATATTTCCTTTGTTTCGATATATATTCCGTCATTTTGATCCTCATTTGCTAATTATTATCAACATTTTCTTTGCTTCGATGCATATTTTCTTCATTTTGATGCCCATTCGCTTGATATGATCAACATTTCCTTCGTTTCGATACATATTCCTTCATTTTGATCCTCATTCGTTTGTTATTATTAACATTTCCTTCATTTTTATGCTCATTCGCATGTTATAATCAACATTTACCTCGTTTCGATACATATTTCTTTCATTTTTATGCCCATTCGCTTGTTATGACAAACATTTACTTCGTTTCGATTCATATTCCTTCATTTTAATGTTCATTCGCTTGTTATGATCAACATTTCCTTTGTTTCGATGCATATTCCTTCATTTTGATGCTCATTTGCTTGTTATGATCAACATTTCCTTCGTTTCGATGCACATTTCCTTCATTTTGATGCTCATTCACTTGTTATGATCAATATTTTCTTAATTTCGATGCATGTTTCCTTTATTTTGATGCTCATTTTCTCATTACGATCAATATTTCCTTCGTTTCGATGCATATTTCCTTCATTTTGATGCTCAATCGCTTGTTATGATCAACATTTTATTCGTTTCGATGCATATTTACTTAATTTTGCTGCTCATTCGCTTGTTATGATCAACATTTACTTCATTTCTATGCGAATTCCTTCATTTTGATTCTCATTCGCATGTCATGATCAATGTTTCCTTTATTTCGAAGCATATTTCCTTCATTTTGATTCTCATTCGCTTGTTATATGATCAACATTTCCTTCATTTCGATGCATATTCCTTCATTTTGATGCTCATTCGCGTGTTATGATCAACATTTCCTTCGCTTCGATGCATATTTCCTTCATTTTGATGCTCATTCGCTTGTTATGATCAACATTTCCTTCGTCTCGACGCACATTTCCTTCATTTTGATGCTCGTTCGCTTGTTATGATTAACATTTCCTTCGGTTCGACGCATGTTTCCTTCATTTTGATGCTCATTCTCTCATTACGATCAACATTTCCTTCATTTCGATGCATATTTACTTCATTTTGATGATCATTCGCTTGTTATTATCAACATTTCCTTCGTTTCTATGCAAATTCGTTCATTTTGATTCTCATTCGCATGTTATGATCAATGTTTCCTTCATTTCGAAGCATATTTCCTTCATTTTGATTCTCATTCCCTTGTTATATGATCAACATTTCCTTCATTTCAATGCATATTCCTTCATTTTTATGCTAATTCGCATGTTATGATCAACATTTCCTTCGTTTCGATGCATATTTCCTTCATTTTGATGCTCATTCTCTTGTTATGATCAACATTTCCTTCGTTTCGATGCATATTCCTTCATTTTGATGCTCATTCACATGTTATGATCAACATTTTCTTCATTTCGATGCATATTTCCTTCATTTTGATGCCCATTCGCTTTATATGATCAACATTTCCTTCGTTTCGATACATATTCCATCATTTTGATCCTCATTCTCTTGTCATTATCAACATTTCCTTCGCTTCGTTATATATTTCCTTCATTTTGATGCTCATTCGCTTGTTATGATCAACATTTCCTTCGTTTCGATGCATATTTCCTTCATTTTGATGTCCATTCGCTTTATATGATCAACATTTCCTTCGTTTCTGTACATATTCTGTCATTTAGATGCTCATTCGCATGTTATAATCAACATTTACTTCGTTTCGATACATATTTCTTTCATTTTGATGCCCATTCGCTTGTTATGACAAACATTTACTTCGTTTCGATTCATATTCCTTAATTTTAATGTTCATTCGCTTGTTATGATCAACATTTCCTTTGTTTCGATGCATATTCCTTCATTTTGATGCTCTTTTGCCTGTTATGATCAACATTTCCTTTGTTTCGATGCACATTTTCTTCATTTTGATGCTCAATTCGCTTGTTATGATCAATATTTCCTTCATTTCGATGCAAGTTTCCTTCATTTTGACGCTCATTTGCTTGTTATGATCAACATTTCCTTCGTTTCGATGCATATTTCCTTCATTTTGATGCTCATTCTCCTTTTATGATCAACTTTTCCTTCGTTTCGATGCATATTCCCTTAATTTTGATGCTCAATTGCTTGTTATGATTAACATTTCCTTCCTTTCGATGCATATTCCTTCATTTTATTCTCATTTGCTAGTCATGATCAACATTTCCTTCATTACGATGCATATTTCTTCATTTTGATGCACATTCGAATGTTATGATCACCATTTCCTTTGTTTAGATGTATATTCCTTCATTTTGATGTTCATATGCATGTTATGATCAGCATATCCTTCGTTTCGATGCATATCTACTTCATTTTAATGCCCATTCGTTTTATATGATCAATGTTTCCTTTGTTTCGATACATATTCCGTCATTTTGATCCTCATTTGCTAGTTATTATCAACATTTCCTTTGCTTCGATGCATATTTTCTTCATTTTGATGCCCATTCGCTTGATATGATCAACATTTCCTTCGTTTCGATACATATTCCTTCATTTTGATCCTCATTCGTTTGTTATTATCAACATTTCCTTCATTTTGATGCTCATTCGCATGTTATAATCAACATTTACCTCGTTTCGATACATATTTCTTTCATTTTTATGCCCATTCGCTTGTTATGACAAACATTTACTTCGTTTCGATTCATATTCCTTCATTTTAATGTTCATTCGCTTGTTATGATCAACATTTCCTTTGTTTCGATGCATGTTCCTTCATTTTGATGCTCATTTGCTTGTTATGATCAACATTTCCTTCGTTTCGATGCACATTTCCTTCATTTTGATGCTCATTCACTTGTTATGATCAATATTTCCTTAATTTCGATGCATGTTTCCTTTATTTTGATGCTCATTTTCTCATTACGATCAATATTTCCTTCGTTTCGATGCATATTTCCTTCATTTTGATGCTCAATCGCTTGTTATGATCAACATTTTATTCGTTTCGATGCATATTTCCTTAATTTTGCTGCTCATTCGCTTGTTATGATCAACATTTCCTTCATTTCTATGCAAATTCCTTCATTTTGATTCTCATTCGCATGTCATGATCAATGTTTCCTTTATTTCGAAGCATATTTCCTTCATTTTGATTCTCATTCGCTTGTTATATGATCAACATTTCCTTCATTTCGATGCATATTCCTTCATTTTGATGCTCATTCGCGTGTTATGATCAACATTTCCTTCGCTTCGATGCATATTTCCTTCATTTTGATGCTCATTCGCTTGTTATGATCAACATTTCCTTCGTCTCGACGCACATTTCCTTCATTTTGATGCTCGTTCGCTTGTTATGATCAACATTTCCTTCGGTTCGACGCATGTTTCCTTCATTTTGATGCTCATTCTCTCATTACGATCAACATTTCCTTCATTTCGATGCATATTTACTTCATTTTGATGATCATTCGCTTGTTATGATCAACATTTCCTTCGTTTCTATGCAAATTCGTTCATTTTGATTCTCATTCGCATGTTATGATCAATGTTTCCTTCATTTCGAAGCATATTTCCTTCATTTTGATTCTCATTCCCTTGTTATATGATCAACATTTCCTTCATTTCAATGCATATTCCTTCATTTTTATGCTAATTCGCATGTTATGATCAACATTTCCTTCGTTTCGATGCATATTTCCTTCATTTTGATGCTCATTCTCTTGTTATGATCAACATTTCCTTCGTTTCGATGCATATTCCTTCATTTTGATGCTCATTCACATGTTATGATCAACATTTTCTTCGTTTCGATGCATATTTCCTTCATTTTGATGCCCATTCGCTTTATATGATCAACATTTCCTTCGTTTCGATACATATTCCATCATTTTGATCCTCATTCTCTTGTCATTATCAACATTTCCTTCGCTTCGTTATATATTTCCTTCATTTTGATGCTCATTCGCTTGTTATGATCAACATTTCCTTCGTTTCGATGCATATTTCCTTCATTTTGATGTCCATTCGCTTTATATGATCAACATTTCCTTCGTTTCTGTACATATTCTGTCATTTAGATGCTCATTCGCATGTTATAATCAACATTTACTTCGTTTCGATACATATTTCTTTCATTTTGATGCCCATTCGCTTGTTATGACAAACATTTACTTCGTTTCGATTCATATTCCTTAATTTTAATGTTCATTCGCTTGTTATGATCAACATTTCCTTTGTTTCGATGCATATTCCTTCATTTTGATGCTCATTTGCCTGTTATGATCAACATTTCCTTTGTTTCGATGCACATTTTCTTTATTTTGATGCTCAATTCGCTTGTTATGATCAATATTTCCTTCATTTCGATGCAAGTTTCCTTCATTTTGACGCTCATTTGCTTGTTATGATCAACATTTCCTTCGTTTCGATGCATATTTCCTTCATTTTGATGCTCATTCTCCTTTTATGATCAACTTTTCCTTCGTTTCGATGCATATTCCCTTAATTTTGATGCTCAATTGCTTGTTATGATCAACATTTCTTTCCTTTCGATGCATATTCCTTCATTTTATTCTCATTTGCTAGTCATGATCAACATTTCCTTCATTACGATGCATATTTCTTCATTTTGATGCACATTCGAATGTTATGATCACCATTTCCTTTGTTTAGATGTATATTCCTTCATTTTGATGTTCATATGCATGTTATGATCAGCATATCCTTCGTTTCGATGCATATCTACTTCATTTTGATGCCCATTCGTTTTATATGATCAATATTTCCTTCGTTTCGATACATATTCCGTCATTTTGATCCTCATTTGCTAGTTATTATCAACATTTCCTTTGCTTCGATGCATATTTTCTTCATTTTGATGCCCATTCGCTTGATATGATCAACATTTCCTTCGTTTCGATACATATTCCTTCATTTTGATCCTCATTCGTTTGTTATTATCAACATTTCCTTCATTTTGATGCTCATTCGCATGTTATAATCAACATTTACTTCGTTTCGATACATATTTCTTTCATTTTGATGCCCATTCGCTTGTTATGACAAACATTTACTTCGTTTCGATTCATATTCCTTCATTTTAATGTTCATTCGCTTGTTATGATCAACATTTCCTTTGTTTCGATGCATATTCCTTCATTTTGATGCTCATTTGCTTGTTATGATCAACATTTCCTTCGTTTCGATGCACATTTCCTTCATTTTGATGCTCATTCACTTGTTATGATCAATATTTCCTTAATTTCGATGCATGTTTCCTTTATTTTGATGCTCATTTTCTCATTACGATCAATATTTCCTTCGTTTCGATGCATATTTCCTTCATTTTGATGCTCAATCGCTTGTTATGATCAACATTTTATTCGTTTCGATGCATATTTCCTTAATTTTGCTGCTCATTCGCTTGTTATGATCAACATTTCCTTCATTTCTATGCAAATTCCTTCATTTTGATTCTCATTCGCATGTCATGATCAATGTTTCCTTTATTTCGAAGCATATTTCCTTCATTTTGATTCTCATTCGCTTGTTATATGTTCAACATTTCCTTCATTTCGATGCATATTCCTTCATTTTGATGCTCATTCGCGTGTTATGATCAACATTTCCTTCGTTTCGATACATATTTCCTTTCTTTTGATGCTCATTCGCTTGTTATGATCAACATTTCTTTGTTTCGATGCATATTCCTTCATTTTGATGCTCATTCGCATGTTATGATCAATATTTTCTTCGTTTCGATGCATATTTCCTTCATTTTGATGCCCATTAGCTTTATATGATCAACATTTCTTTCGTTTCGATACATATTCCGTCATTTTGATCCTCATTCTCTTGTTATTATCAACATTTCCTTTGCTTCGATTTATATTTCCTTCATTTTGATGCTCATTCGCTAGTTATGATCAACATTTCCTTCGTTTCGATGCATATTTCCTTGATATGATCAACATTTCCTTCGGTTTCTATACATATTCCTTCATTTTGATCCTTATTCGCTTTTTATGATCATCATTTCCTTCGTTTTGATGCTCATATGCTAGTTATATGCATATTTCCTTCGTTTTGATGCTCATTCGCTAGTTATGATCAACATTTCCTTCATTTCGATGCATATTTCCTTCATTTTGATGCCCATTCTCTTTATATGATCAATATTTCCTTCATTTCGATACATATTCCGTCATTTTGATCCTCATTCGCTTGACATTATCAACATTTCCTTCGCTTCGATGCATATTTCCTTCATTTTGATGCCCATTCTCTTGATATGATCAACATTTCCTTCGTTTCTATACATATTCCTTCATTTTGATCCTTATTCGCTTGTTATGATCATCATTTCCTTCGTTTTGATGCTCATATGCTAGTTATATGCATATTTCCTTCGTTTTGATGATCATCATTTCCTTCGCTTCGATGCATATTTCCTACATTTTGATGCTCATATGCTAGTTATATCGCAATTTCCTTCGTTTCGATGCAAATTCCTTCATTTTGATTCTCATTCGCATGTTATGATCAATGTTTCCTTCATTTCGAAGCATATTTCCTTCATTTTTATTCTCATTCTCTTGTTATATGATAAACATTTCCTTCGGTTCAATGCTTGTTCCTTCATTTTGATGCTCATTCGCTTGTTATGATCATTATTTCCTTCGTTTCGATGCATATTTCTTTCATTTTGATGCCCATTCGCTTGTTATGATAAACATTTCCTTTGTTTCGATACATATTCCTTAATTTTAACGCTCAATCGCTTGTTATGATCAACATTTCCTTCGTTTTGATTCATAATTCCTTCATTTTTATGCTCATTCGCTTGTTATGATCAACATTTACTTCGTTTCAATGCATATTCTTTCATTTTGATACTTATTTGCCTGTTATGATCAACATTTCCTTCGTTTCGATGCATATTTCCTTTATTTTGATGATCATTCGCATGTTATGATCAACATTTCCTTCGTTTCGATGCATATTTCCTTCATTTTGATGCTCATTCGTTTGTTATGATCAACATTTCTTTAGTTACGACACATATTTCCTTCATTTTGATGCTCATTCGCTTGTTATATGATCAAGTTTTGATGCATATTCCTTAATTTTGATGCTCATTCGCATGTTATAATCAACATTTACTTCGTTTCGATACATATTTCTTTCATTTTGATGCCCATTCGCTTGTTATGACAAACATTTACTTCGTTTCGATTCATATTCCTTCATTTTAATGTTCATTCGCTTATTATGATCAACATTTCCTTTGTTTCGATGCATTTTCCTTCATTTTGATGCTCATTTGCTTGTTATGATTAACATTCCTTCGTTTCGATGAATATTTCCTTCATTTTGATGCTCATTTAATATTTCCTTCGTTTCGATGCATATTTCTTTCATTTTGATGCTCATTCTCCTTTTATGATCAACTTTTCCTTCGTTTCGATGAATATTCCCTTAATTTTGATGCTCAATCGCTTGTTATGATCAACATTTCCTTCCTTTCGATGCATATTCCTTCATTTTGATTGTCATTTGCTTGTTATGATCAACATTTCCTTCATTACGATGCATATTTCTTCATTTTGATGCACATTCGAATGTTATGATCACCATTTCCTTCGTTTTGATGCATATTCCTTCATTTTGATATTCATATGCATGTTATGATCAACATATCCTTCGTTTCGATGCATATCTCCTTCATTTTGATGCCCATTCACTTTATATGATCAACATTTCCTTCGTTTCGATACATATTCCGTCATTTTGATCTTCATTCGTTTGTTATTATCAACATTTCCTTTGCTTCGATGCATATTTCCTTCATTTTGATGCTCATTCGCTTGTTATGATCAACATTTCCTTCGTTTTGATGCATATTTCCTTCATTTTGATGCTCATTCGCTTGTTATGATCAATATTTCCTTCATTTCGACGCATTTTTCCTTCATTTTGATGCTCATTCTCTCATTACGATCAACATTTCCTTTGTTTCGATACATATTTACTTCATTTTGACGCTCATTCGCTTGTTATGATCAATATTTTCTTCGTTTCGATGCATATTTCCTACATTTTGATGCTCATATGCTTGTTATGATCGCCATTTCCTTCTTTTCGATGCAAATTTCTTCATTTTGATACTCATTCTCATGTTATGATCAACGTTTCCTTCATTTCGAAGCATGTTCCTTCATTTTGATGCTCATTCGCGTGTTATGATCAACATTTCCTTCGTTTCGACGCATATTTCCTTTATTTTGAGGCTCATTCGCTTGTTATGATCAACATTTCCTTTGTTTCGATGCATATTCTTTCATTTTGATGCTCATTAGCATGTTATGATCAATATTTTCTTCGCTTCGATGCATATTTCCTTCATTTTGATGCCCATTCGTTTTATATGATCAACATTTCCTTCATTTTGATACATATTCCGTCATTTTGATCCTCATTCGCTTGTCATTATCAACATTTCCTTCGCTTCGATGCATATTTCCTTTATTTTGATGCCCATTCGCTTTATATGATCAACATTTCCTTCGTTTCTATACATATTCCGTCATTTTGACGCTCATTCGCTTGTTATGATCAACATTTTCTTCGTTTCTATGTATATTTTCTATATTTTGATTTCATATACTTGTTGTGATCGCCATTTCCTTCGTTTCGATGCAAATTCCTTCATTTTGATTCTCATTCGCATTTTATGATCAATGTTTCCTTAGTTTCGAAACATATTTCCTTCGTTTCCTTCATTTTGATGCTCATTTTCTCATTACGATCAACATTTCCTTCGTTTTGAAGCATATTTCCTTCATTTTGATGCTCATTTTCTCATTACGATCAACATTTCCTTCGTTTCAAAGCATATTTCCTTCATTTTGATTCTCATTCTCTTGTTATATGATCAATATTTCCTTCGTTTCCATGCATATTTCTTTCATTTTGATGCCCATTGCTTGATATGATTAACATTTCATTCGTTTCGAAACATATTCCGTCATTTTGATCCTCATTCGCTTGTTATTATCAACATTTCCTTGGCTTCGATGCATATTTCCTTCATTTTGATGCTCATTCGCTTGTTATGATCAACATTTCCTTCGTTTCGACGCACATTTCCTTCATTTTGATGCTCGTTCGCTTGTTATGATCAACATTTCCTTCATTTCGATGCATATTTACTTCATTTTGATGCTCATTCGCTTGTTATGATCTATATTTTCTTCGTTTCGATGCATATTTCCTACATTTTGATGCTCATATGCTTGTTATGATCGCCATTTCTTTCGTTTCGATGCAAATTCCTTCATTTTGATGCTCATTTGCTTGTTATGATCAACATTTCCTACGTTTCGATGCATATTCCTTCATTTTGATGCTCATTCTCATGTTATGATCAACTTTTTCTTTGTTTCGATGCATATTCCTTCATTTTGATGCTCATTCACGTGTTATGATCAACATTTCCTTCGTTTCGAAGCATATTTCCTTTATTTTGATGCTTATTCGCTTGTTATAATCAACATTTCCTTCGTTTCGATGCATATTCTTTCATTTTGATGCTCATTCGCATGTTATGATCAATACTTTCTTCGTTTCGATGCGTATTTCGTTCATTTTGATGCCCATTAGCTTTATATGATCAACATTTCTTTCGTTTCGATACATATTCCGTCATTTTGATCCTCATTCTCTTGTTATTATCAACATTTCCTTCGCTTCGATGTATATTTCCTTCATTTTGATGCTCATTCGCTTGTTATGATCAACATTTCCTTCGTTTCGACGCATATTTCTTTCATTTTGATGCTCATTCGCTTGTTATGATCAACATTTCCTTCGTTTCGACGCATGTTTCCTTCATTTTGATGCTCATTCTCTCATTACGATCAACATTACCTTCGTTTAGATGCATATTTACTTCATTTTGATGTTCTTTCGCTTGTTATAATCAATATTTTCTTCGTTTCGATGCATATTTCCAATATTTTAATGCTCATATGCTTGTTATGATCGCCATTTCCTTCGTTTCGATGCAAATTCCTTCATTTTGATGCTTATTCGCTTGTTATGATCAACATTTCCTTCGTTTCAATGCATATTCCTTCATTTTGATGCTCATTCGCGTGTTATGATCAACATTTCCATCGTTTCGACGCATATTTCCTTTATTTTGAGGCTCATTCGCTTGTTATGATCAACATTTCCTTCGTTTCGATGCATATTCTTTCATTTTGATGCTCATTAGCATGTTATGATCAATATTTTCTTCGTTTTGATGCATATTTCATTCATTTTGATGCCCATTAGCTTTATATGATCAATTTTTCTTTCGTTTCGATACATATTCCGTCATTTTGATCCTCATTCTATTGTTATTATCAACATTTCCTTCGCTTCGATGTATATTTCCTTCATTTTGATGCTCATTCGCTAGTTATGATCAACATTTCCTTCATTTCGATGCATATTTCCTTCATTTTGATGCCCATTCGCTTGTCATTATCAACATTTCCTTCGCTTCGATGCATATTTCCTTTATTTTGATGCCCATTCGCTTTATATGATCAACATTTCCTTCGTTTCTATACATATTCCGTCATTTTGATGCTCATTCGCTTGTTATGATCAACATTTTCTTCGTTTCTATGTATATTTTCTACATTTTGATTTTCATATACTTGTTGTGATTGCCATTTCCTTCGTTTCGATGCAAATTCCTTCATTTTGATTCTCATTCGCATTTTATGATCAATGTTTCCTTAGTTTCGAAACATATTTCCTTCGTTTCCTTCATTTTGATGCTCATTTTCTCATTACGATCAAAATTTCCTTCGTTTTGAAGCATATTTCCTTCATTTTGATTCTCATTCTCTTGTTATATGATCAATATTTCCTTCGTTTCGATGCATATTTCTTTCATTTTGATGCCCATTGCTTGATATGATTAACATTTCATTCGTTTTGATACATATTCCGTCATTTTGATCCTCATTCGCTTGTTATTATCAACATTTCCTTGGCTTCAATGCATATTTCCTTCATTTTGATGCTCATTCGCTTGTTATGATCAACATTTCCTTCGTTTCGACGCACATTTCCTTCATTTTGATGCTCGTTCGCTTGTTATGATCAATATTTCCTTCGTTTCGACGCATGTTTCTTTCATTTTGATGTTCATTCTCTCATTACGATCAACATTTCCTTCGTTTCGATCCATATTTACTTCATTTTGATGCTCATTCGCTGTTATGATCAATATTTTCTTCGTTTCGATGCATATTTCCAACATTTTGATGCTCATATGCTTTTTATGATCGCCATTTTTTTCGTTTCGATGCAAATTCCTTCATTTTGATGCTCATTTGCTTGTTATGATCAACATTTCCTTCGTTTCGATGCATATTCCTTCATTTTGATGCTCATTCTCATGTTATGATAAACTTTTTCTTTGTTTCGATGCATATTCCTTCATTTTGATGCTCATTCACGTGTTATGATCAACATTTCCTTCGTTTCGAAGCATATTTCCTTTATTTTGATGCTTATTCGCTTGTTATAATCAACATTTCCTTCGTTTCGATGCATATTCCTTCATTTTGATGCTCATTCGCATGTTATGATCAATACTTTCTTCGTTTCGATGCGTATTTCGTTCATTTTGATGCCCATTAGCTTTATATGATCAACATTTCTTTCGTTTCGATACATATTCCGTCATTTTGATCCTCATTCTCTTGTTATTATCAACATTTCCTTCGCTTCGATGTATATTTCCTTCATTTTGATGCTCATTCGCTTGTTATGATCAACATTTCCTTCGTTTCGACGCACATTTCTTTCATTTTGATGCTCATTCGCTTGTTATGATCAACATTTCCTTCGTTTCGACGCTTGTTTCCTTCATTTTGATGCTCATTCTCTCATTACGATCAACATTACCTTCGTTTAGATGCATATTTACTTCATTTTGATGTTCTTTCGCTTGTTATAATCAATATTTTCTTCGTTTCGATGCATATTTCCTATATTTTGATGCTCATATGCTTGTTATGATCGTCATTTCCTTCGTTTCGATGCAAATTCCTTCATTTTGATGCTTATTCGCTTGTTATGATCAACATTTCCTTCGTTTCAATGCATATTCCTTCATTTTGATGCTCATTCGCATGTTATGAACAACATTTTCTTCGTTTCGATGCATATTTCCTTATTTTTGATGCCCATTCACTTTATATGATCAATATTTCCTTCGTTTCGATGCATATTTCCTTCATTTTCATGTACATTCGCTTTATATATCAACATTTCCTTCGTTTCTATACATATTCCGTCATTTTGATGCTCATTCGCTTGTTATGATCAACATTTTCTTCGTTTCGATGCATATTTCCTACATTTTGATGCTCATATGCTTGTTATGATTGCCATTTCCTTTGTTTCGATGCAAATTCCTTCATTTTGATTCTCATTCGCATGTTATGATCAATGTTTCCTTCGTTTCGAAGCATATTTCAAATATTTTGATTCTAATTCTCTTGTTATATAATCAACATTTCCTTCATATCGATGAATGTTTCCTTTATTTTGATGCTCATTCGCTTGTTATGATCAACATTTCCTTCATTTCGACACATGTTTCCTTCATTTTGATGCTCATTCTCTCATTACGATCAACATTTCCTTCGTTTCGATACATATTTATTTCATTTTGATGCTCATTCTCTTGTTATGATCAATATTTTTTTTGTTTCGATGCATATTTCCTACATTTTGATACTCATATGCTTGTTATGATCGCCATTTCCTTCGTTTCGAGGCAAATTCCTTCATTTTGATACTCATTCTCATGTTATGATCAATGTTTCCTTCGTTTCGAAGCATATTTCCTTCTTTTTTATTCTCATTCAATTGTTATACGATAAACATTTCCTTCGGTTCGATGCATGTTCCTTCATTTTAATGCTCATTCGCTTGTTATGATCAACATTTCCTTCGTTTCGATGCATATTTCTTTCATTTTGATGTCCATTCACTTGTTATGATAAACATTTCATTCGTTTTGATACATATTCCTTAATTTTAACGCTCATTCATTTGTTATGATCAACATTTCCTTTGTTTTGATTCATATTTCCTTCATTTTTATGTTCATTCGCTTGTTATGATCAACGTTTACTACGTCTCAATGCATATTCCTTCATTTTGATACTTATTGGCCTATTATGATCAACATTTCCTTCGTTTCGATGCATATTTCCTTTATTTTGATGCCCATTCGCATGTTATGATCAACATTTCCTTCGTTTCGATGCATATTTCCTTCATTTTGATGCTCATTCGTTTGTTATGATCAACATTTCTTTAGTTACGACACATATTTCCTTCATTTTGATACTCATTCGCTTGTTATATGATCAAGTTTCGATGCATATTCCTTCATTTTGATGCTCATTCGCATGTTATAATCAACATTTACTTCGTTTCGATACATATTTCTTTTATTTTGATGCCCATTCACTTGTTATGACAAACATTTACTTCGTTTCGATTCATATTCCTTCATTTTAATGTTCATTCGCTTGTTATGATCAACATTTCCTTTGTTTATATGCATATTCCTTAATTTTGATGCTCATTTGCTTGTTATGATCAACATTTCCTTCGTTTCGATACATATTTCCTTCATTTTGATGCTCATTCTCCTTTTATGATCAACTTTTCCTTCGTTTCGATGAATATTCCCTTAATTTTGATGTTCAATCGCTTGTTATGATCAACATTTCCATACTTTCGATGCATATTCCTTCATTTTGATTCTCATTTGCTTGTTATGATCAACATTTCCTTCATTACGATGCATATTTCTTCATTTTGATGCACATTCGAATGTTATGATCTCCATTTCCTTCGTTTAGATGCATATTCCTTCATTTTGATGTTCATATGCATGTTATGATCAACATATCCTTCGTTTTGATGCATATCTCCTTCATTTTGATGTCCATTCGCTTTATATGATCAACATTTCCTTCGTTTCGATACATATTCCGTCATTTTGATCTTCATTCGCTTGTTATTATCAATATTTCCTTCACTTCGATGCATATTTCATTCATTTTGATGCTCATTCGCTTGTTATGATCATCATTTCCTTCGTTTCGATGCATATTTCCATCATTTTGATTTCCATTCGTTTTATATGATCAACATTTACATCGTTTCAATACATATTCCGTCATTTTGATCCTCATTCGCTAGTTATTATCAACAGTTCCTTTGCTTCGATGTATATTTCCTTCATTTTGATGCTCATTCGCTTGATATGATCAACATTTCCATCGTTTCGATACATATTCCTTCATTTTGATCCTCATTCGCTTGTTATTATCAACATTTCCTTCGCTTCGATGCATATTTCCTTTATTTTGATGCTCATTCGCCTGTTATGATCAACTTTTCCTTTGTTTCGACTCACATTTACTTCATTTTGATGCTCATTCTCCTGTTATGATCAACATTTCCTTCATTTCGATGCATGTTTCCTTCATTTTAATGCTCATATTCTCATTACGATCAACATTTACTTCGTTTCGATGCATATTTCCTTCATTTTGATGCTCATTCGCTTGTTATGATCAATATTTCCTTCGTTTTGATGCATATTTCCTTCATTTTGATGCTCATTCTCCATTTATGATCAGCATTTCCTTCGTTTTGTTGAATATTCACTTAATTTTGATGCTCAATCGCTTGTTATGATCAACATTTCATTCCTTTCGATGCATATTCCTTCATTTTGATTCTCATTTGCTTGTTATGTTCAACATTTCCTTCATTACGATACATATTTCTTCATTTTGATGCACATTCGAAAGTTATGATCACCATTTCCTTCGTTTAGATGCATATTCCTTCATTTTGTTGTTCATATGCAGGTTATGATCATCATATCCTTCGTTTCGATGCATATATCCTTCATTTTGATGCCCATTCGCTTTATATGATCAACATTTCCTTCGTTTCGATACATATTCCGTCATTTTGATCTTCATTCGCTTGTTATTATCAATATTTCCTTCACTTCGATGCATATTTCCTTCATTTTGATGCTCATTCGCTTGTTATGATCATCATTTCCTTCGTTTCGATGCATATTTCCATCATATTGATTTCCATTCGGTTTATATGATCAATATTTTCTTCGTTTCGATACATATTCCGTCATTTTGATCCTTATTCGCTAGTTATTATCAACTGTTCCTTTGCTTCAATGTATATTTCCTTCATTTTAATGCCCATTCGCTTGATATGATCAACATTTCCTTCGTTTCGATACATATTCCTTCATTTTAATCCTCATTCGCTTGTTATTATCAACATTTCCTTCGCTTCGATGCATATTTCCTTCATTTTGATGCTCATTCGCTTGTTATGATCAACATTCACTTCGTTTCGACGCACATTTCCTTTATTTTGATGCTCATTCGCCTGTTATGATCAATATTTCCTTCATTTCGATGCATGCTTCCTTCATTTTAATGTTCATTTTCTCATAACGATCAACATTTCCTTCGTTTCGATGCATATTTCCTTCATTTTGATGCTCATTCGCTTGTTATTATCAACATTTTCTTTGTTTCGATTCATATTTCCTTCATTTTGATGCTCATTCCCTTGTTATGATCATCATTTCCTTTGTTTCTATGAAAATTCCTTCATTTTGATTCTCATTCGCATGTTATGATCAGTGTTTCCTTCATTTAGAAGCATATTTCCTTCATTTTGATTCTCATTCGCTTGTTCCTTCATTTCGATGCATATTCCTTCATTTTTATGCTCATTCGCGTGTTATGATCAACATTTGCTTTGTTTCTATGCATATTTCATTTATTTTGATGCTTATTTGCTTGTTATGATCAACATTTCCTTCGTTTCGATGCATATTCCTTCATTTTGATGCTCATTCGCATGTTATGATCAACATTTTCTTCGTTTCGACGCACATTTCCTTCATTTTGATGCTCATTCGATTGTTATGATCAACATTTCCATCGTTTCGATGCATATTTCCTTCATTTTGATGTTCATTCGCTTGTTATGATCACCATTTCCTTCGTTTCGATGCAAATTCCTTTATTTTGATTCTCATTCGCATGTTATGTTCAACGTTTCCTTCGTTTCGAAGAATATTTCCTTCATTTTGATTCTCATTCTCTTGTTATATGATCAACATTTTCTTCATTTCGATGCATATTCCTTCATTTTGATGCTCATTCGCTTGTTATGATAAATTTTTCCTTCATTTCGACGCATATTTTCTCATTATGATGCTCGTTCGCTTGTTATGATCAACATTTCCTTCGTTTTGATGCATGTTTCCTTCATTTGATGCTCATTCAGTCATTATGATCAACATTTCCTTCGTTTTGATGCATATTTACTTCATTTTGATGCTTATTCGCTTGTTATGATCAACATTTTCTTCGTTTCTTTGCATATTTCCCACATTTTGATGCTCATATGCATGTTTCCTTTGTTTCGATGCAAATTCCTTCATTTTGATTCTCATTCGCATGTTATGATCAACGTTTCCTTCGTTTCGAAACATATTTCCTTTATTTTGATTCTCATTCTCTTGTTATATGATCAACATTTCCTTCATTTCGATGTATATTCCTTCATTTTGATGCTCATTCGCTTGTTATGATCAACATTTCCTTTATTTCGATGCATATTTCCTTCATTTTAATGCTCGTTCGCTAGTTATGATCAACATTTCCTTCGTTTCGATGCATGTTTCCTTCATTTTGATGTTCATTCTCTCATTACGATCAACATTTCTATCGTTTTGATGCATATTTACTTCATTTTGAAGCTCATTCGCTTGTTATGATCAACATTTTCTTCGTTTTGATGCATATTTCCTACATTTTGATGCTCATATACTTGTTATAATCGCCATTTCCTTCGTTTCGCAGCAAATTCCTTCATTTTGATTCTCATTTGCATTTTTGATCAACGTTTCCTTCGTTTCGAAGCATATTTCCTTCATTTTGATTCTCATTCTATTGTTATATGATAAACATTTTCTTCGTTTCGATGCATATTCCGTCATTTTGATGCTCATTCGCATGTTATGATCAACATTTCCTTCGTTTTGATGCATATTTCTTTCATTTTGATGCCCATTTTCTTGTTATGATAAACATTTCCTACGTTTCAATACATATTCCTTAATTTTAACGCTCATTCGCTTGTTATGATCAACATTTCTTTCGTTTCGATGCATATTCCTTCATTTTGATGCTCATTCGCATGTTATGATCAACATTTCCTTCGTTTTGACGCATATTTCTTTCATTTTGATGCTCATTTTCTTGTTATGATCAACATTTCCTTCGTTTCGACGCACATTTCCTTCATTTTGATACTCATTCGCTTGTTATGGTCAACATTTCTTTCATTTCGATGCATGTTTCCTTCATTTTGAAGCTCATTTCCTTCATTACGATCAACATTTCCTTCATTTCGATGCATATTTCCTTCATTTTGATGCCCATTCGCTTTATATGATGAACATTTCCTTCGTTTCAATACATATTCCATCATTTTGATCCTCATTCGCTTGTTATTATCAACATTTCATTCGCTTTGATGCATATTTCCTTCATTTTGATGCTCATTCGCTTGTTATGATCAACATTTCTTTCATTTCGATGCACATTTCCTTCATTTTGATGCTCATTCGCTTGTTATGATCAACATTATTTTCTTTTCGATGCATGTTTTCTTCATTTTGATGCTCATTCTCTTATTACAATCAACATTTCCTTCGTTTCGATGCATATTTACTTTATCTTGATGCTCATTCGCTTGTTATTATCAACATTTTCTTTGTTTCGATGCATATTTCCTTCATTTTGATGCTTATTCGCTTGTTATGACCAATATTTCCTTCGTTTCGACGCATATTTCCTTCATTTTGATGCTCGTTCGCTTGTTATGATCAACATTTCCTTTGTTTTGATGCATGTTTCCTTCATTTTGATTCTCATTCTCTCATTACGATCAACATTTCCTTCGTTTTGATGCATATTTACTTCATTTTGATGCTTATTCACTTGTTATGATCAACATTTTCTTCGTTTCGATGCATATTTCCTACATTTTGATGCTCATATGCTTGTTATGATCGCCATTTCCTTCGTTTCGATGCAAATTCTTTCATTTTGATTCTCATTCGCATGTTATGATCAATGTTTCCTAAATTTCGAAGCATATTTCCTTCATTTTGATTCTCATTCTCTTGTTATATGATCAACATTTCCTTCATTTCGATGCATATTTCTTCATTTTGATGCTCATTCGCTTGTTATGATCAACATTTCCTTCGTTTCGATGCATATTTACTTCATTTTGATGCTCGTTCACATGTTATGATCAACAGTTCCTTCGTTTCGATGCATTTTTCCTTCATTTTAATGTTCGTTCTCTCATTACGATCAACATTTCCTTCGTTTTGATGCATATTTACTTCATTTTGAAGTTCATTCGCTTGTTATGATCAACATTTTCTTCGTTTTGATGCATATTTCCTACATTTTGATGCTCATATACTTTTTATGATCGCCATTTCCTTCGTTTTGCTGCAAATTCCTTCATTTTGATTCTCATTTGCATGTTATGATCAACGTTTCCTTCGTTTCGAAGCATATTTCCTTCATTTTGATTCTCATTCTCTTGTTATATGATAAACATTTTCATCGTTTCGATGCATGTTCCTTCATTTTGATGCTCATTCGCGTGTTATGATCAACATTTCCTTCGTTTTGATGCATATTTCTTTCATTTTGATGCCCATTCGATTGTTATGATAAACATTTCCTTCGTTTCAATACATATTCCTTAATTTTAACGCTCATTCGCTTGTTATGATCAACATTTCCTACGTTTCAATGCATATTTCTTTCATTTTGATGCTCATTTTCTTGTAATGATCAACATTTCCTTCGTTTCGACGTACATTTCCTTCATTTTGACACTCATTCGCTTGTTATGATCAACATTTCCTTCATTTCGATGCATGTTTCCTTCATTTTGACGTTCATTTTCTCATTACGATCAACATTTCCTTCATTTCGATGCATATTTCCTTCATTTTGTTCCCCATTCGCTTTATATGATGAAGATTTCCTTCGTTTCAATATATATTCCGTCATTTTGATCCTCATTCGCTTGTTATTATCAACATTTCATTCGCTTTGATGCATATTTCATTCATTTTGATGCTCATTCGCTTGTTATGATCAACATTTCATTCATTTCGACGCACATTTCCTTCATATTGATGCTCATTCGCTAGTTATGATCAACATTACTTTATTTTCGATGCATGTTTCCTTCATTTTGAAGCTCATTCTCTCATTACAATCAACATTTCCTTCGTTTCGATGCATATTTCCTTTATCTTGATGCTCATTCGCTTGTTATTATCAACATTTTCTTTGTTTCGATGCATATTTTCTTCATTTTAATTCTCATTCGCTTGTTATGATCACCATTTCCTTCGTTTCGATGCAAATTCCTTCATTTTGATTCTCATTTGCATGTTATGATCAACGTTTCCTTCGTTTTGAAACATATTTCCTTCATTTTGATTTCTCATTCTCTTGTTATATGATCAACATTTCCTTCATTTCGATGCATATTCCTTCATTTTGATGCTTATTCGCTTGTTATGACCAATATTTCCTTCGTTTCGACGCATATTTCCTTCATTTTGATGCTCGTTCGCTTGTTATGATCAACATTTCCTTTGTTTTGATGCATGTTTCCTTCATTTTGATGCTCATTCTCTCATTACGATCAACATTTCCTTCGTTTTGATGCATATTTACTTCATTTTGATGCTTATTCACTTGTTATGATCAACATTTTCTTCGTTTCGATGCATATTTCCTACATTTTGATACTCATATGCTTGTTATGATCTCCATTTCCTTCATTTCGATGCAAATTCTTTCATTTTGATTCTCATTCGCATGTTATGATCAACGTTTCCTTCATTTCGAAGCATATTTCCTTCATTTTGATTCTCATTCTCTTGTTATATGATCAACATTTCCTTCATTTCGATGCATATTTCTTCATTTTGATGCTCATTCGCTTGTTATGATCAACATTTCCTTCGTTTCGATGCATATTTACTTCATTTTGATGCTCGTTCACTTGTTATGATCAACAGTTCCTTCGTTTCGATGCATTTTTCCTTCATTTTAATGTTCATTCTCTCATTACGATCAACATTTCCTTCGTTTTGATGCATATTTACTTCATTTTGAAGTTCATTCGCTTGTTATGATCAACATTTTCTTCGTTTTGATGCATATTTCCTACATTTTGATGCTCATATACTTTTTATGATCGCCATTTCCTTCGTTTTGCTGCAAATTCCTTCATTTTGATTCTCATTTGCATGTTATGATCAACGTTTCCTTCGTTTCGAAGCATATTTCCTTCATTTTGATTCTCATTCTCTTGTTATATGATAAACATTTTCATCGTTTCGATGCATGTTCCTTCATTTTGATGCTCATTCGCGTGTTATGATCAACATTTCCTTCGTTTTGATGCATATTTCTTTCATTTTGATGCCCATTCGATTGTTATGATAAACATTTCCTTCGTTTCAATACATATTCCTTAATTTTAACGCTCATTCGCTTGTTATGATCAACATTTCCTACGTTTCAATGATATTTCTTTCATTTTGACAGTCATTCGCTTGTTATGATCAACATTTCCTTCATTTCGATGCATGTTTCCTTCATTTTGACGTTCATTTTCTCATTACGATCAACATTTCCTTCATTTCGATGCATATTTCCTTCATTTTGTTCCCCATTCTCTTTATATGATGAAGATTTCCTTCGTTTCAATACATATTCCGTCATTTTGATCCTCATTCGCTTGTTATTATCAACATTTCATTCGCTTTGATGCATATTTCCTTCATTTTGATGCTCATTCGCTTGTTATGATCAACATTTCATTCATTTCGACGCACATTTCCTTCATATTGATGCTCATTCGCTTGTTATGATCAACATTACTTTATTTTCGATGCATGTTTCCTTCATTTTGATGCTCATTCTCTCATTACAATCAACAATTCCTTCGTTTCGATGCATATTTCCTTTATCCTGATGCTCATTCGCTTGTTATTATCAACATTTTCTTTGTTTCGATGCATATTTTCTTCATTTTAATGCTCATTCGCATGTTATGATCACCATTTCCTTCGTTTCGATGCAAATTCCTTCATTTTGATTCTCATTCGCATGTTATGATCAACGTTTCCTTCGTTTTGAAACATATTTCCTTCATTTTGATTCTCAATCTCTTGTTATATGATCAACATTTCCTTCATTTCGATGCATATTCCTTCATTTTGATACTCATTTTCTTGTTATGATCAATATTTCCTTCGTTTCGACGCACATTGCCTTCATTTTGATGCTCGTTTGCTTGTTATGATCAACATTTCCTTCGTTTCGACGCATGTTTCCTTCATTTTGATGCTCATTCTCTCATTACGATCAACATTTCCTTTGTTTCGATGCATATTTACTTCATTTTGATGCTCATTCGCTTGTTATGATCAACATTTTCATCGTTTCGATGCATATTTCCTACGTTTTGATGCTCATATGCTTGTTATGATCACCATTTCCTTCGTTTCGACGCAAATTCCTTCATTTTGATTCTCATTTGCTTGTTAAGATCAACGTTTCCTTCGTTTTGAAGCATATTTCCTTCATTTTGAATCTCATTCTCTTGTTATATGATAAACATTTCCTTCGTTTTGATGCATGTTCCTTCATTTTGATGCTCATTCGCGTGATATGATCAATATTTCCTTCGTTTAGATGCATATTTCATTCATTTTGATACCCATTCGCATGTTATGATAAACATTTCGTTCGTTTCGATACATATTCCTTAATTTTAACGCTCATTCGCTTGTTATGATAAACATTTCCTTCATTACAATGCATATTTCTTCATTTTGATGCACATTCGAATGTTATGATCACCATTTCCTTCGTTTAGATACATATTCCTTCATTTTGATGTTCATATGCATGTTATGATCAACATATCCTTCGTTTCGATGCATATATCCTTCATTTTGATGCCCATTCGCTTTATATGATCAACATTTCCTTCGCTTCGATACATATTCCATCATTTTGATCTTCATTCGCTTGTTATTATCAATATTTCCTTCGCTTCAATGCATATTTCCTTCATTTTGACGCTCATTCGCTTGTTATGATCATCATTTCCTTCGTTTCAATGCATATTGCCCATTCGTTTTATATGATCAACATTTCCTTCGTTTCAATATATATTCCGTCATTTTGATCCTCATTCGCTAGTTTTAATCAACTGTTTCTTTGCTTCGATGTATATTTCCTTCATTTTAATGCCCATTCGCTTTATATGATCAACATTTCATTCGTTTCGATACATATTCCTTCATTTTGATCCTCATTCGCTTGTTATTATCAATATTTCCTTCACTTCGATGCATATTTCCTTCATTTTGATGCTCATTCGCTTGTTATGATCAACATTTCCTTCGTTTCGATGCACATTTCCTTCATTTTGATGCTCATTCGCCTGTTATGATCAACATTTCCTTCATTTTGATGCATGCTTCCTTCATTTTAATGCTCATTTTCTCATTACGATCAACATTTCCTTCGTTTCGATGCATATTTCCTTCATTTTGATGCTTATTCGCTTGTTATGACCAATATTTCCTTCGTTTCGAAGCATATTTTCTTCATTTTGATTCTCGTTCGCTTGTTATGATCAATATTTCCTTTGTTTTGATGCATGTTTCCTTCATTTTGATGCTCATTCTCTCATTACGATCAACATTTCATTCGTTTTGATGCATATTTACTTCATTTTGATGCTTATTCGCTTGTTATGATCAACATTTTCCTCGTTTCGATGCATATTTCCAACATTTTGACGCTCATATGCTTGTTATGATCGCCATTTCCTTCGTTAAGATGCAAATTCTTTCATTTTGATTCTCATTCGCATGTTATGATCAACGTTTCCTTCATTTCGAAGCATATTTCCTTCATTTTGATTCTCATTCTCTTGTTATATGATCAACATTTCCTTCATTTCGATGCATATTCCTTCATTTTGATGCTCATTCGCTTGTTATGATCAACATTTCCTTCGTTTCGATGCATATTTCCTTCATTTTGATGCTCGTTCGCTTGTTATGATCAACATTTCCTTCGTTTCGATGCATTTTTCCTTCATTTTGATGTTCATTCTCTCATTACGATCAACATTTCCTTCGTTTTGATGCATATTTACTTCATTTTGAAGTTCATTCGCTTGTTATGATCAATATTTTCTTCGTTTTGATGCATATTTCCAACATTTTGATGCTCATATACTTTTTATGATCGCCATTTCGTTCGTTTTGATGCAAATTCCTTCATTTTGATTCTCATTTGCATGTTATGATCAACGTTTCCTTCGATTCGAAGCATATTTCCTTCATTTTGATTCTCATTCTCTTGTTATATGATAAACATTTTCTTCGTTTCGATGCATGTTCCTTCATTTTGATGCTCATTCGCGTGTTATGATCAACATTTCCTTCGTTTTGATGCATATTTCTTTCATTTTGATGCCCATTCGATTATTATGATAAACATTTCCTTCGTTTCAATACATATTCCTTAATTTTAACGCTCATTCGCTTGTTATGATCAACATTTCCTTCGTTTCGATGCATATTCCTTCATTTTGACGTTCATTTTCTCATTACGATCAACATTTCCTTCATTTCGATGCATATTTCCTTCATTTTGTTCCCCATTCGCTTTATATGATGAAGATTTCCTTCGTTTCAATACATATTCCGTAATTTTGATTCTCATTCGCTTGTTATTATCAACATTTCATTCGCTTTGATGCATATTTCCTTCATTTTGATGCTCATTCGCTTGTTATGATCAACATTTCATTCATTTCGACGCAAATTTCCTTCATTTTGATGCTCATTCGCCTGTTATGATCAACATTACTTTATTTTTGATGCATGTTTCCTTCATTTTGATGCTCATTCTCTCATTACAATCAACATTTCCTTCGTTTCGATGCATATTTCCTTTATCTTGATGCTCATTCGCTTGTAATTATCAACATTTTCTTAGTTTCGATGTATATTTTCTTCATTTTAATGCTCATTCGCTTGTTATGATTACCATTTCCTTCGTTTCGATGCAAATTCCTTCATTTTGATTCTCATTCGCATGTTATGATCAACGTTTCCTTCGTTTTGAAACAAATTTCCTTCATTTTGATTCTCATTCTCTTGTTATATGATCAACATTTCCTTCAATTCGATGCATATTCCTTCATTTTGATACTCATTTTCTTGTTATGATAAACATTTCCTTCGTTTCGACGCACATTTCCTTCATTTTGATGCTCGTTTGCTTGTTATGATCAACATTTCCTTCGTTTCGACGCATGTTTTCTTCATTTTGATGCTCATTCTCTCATTACGATCAGCATTTCCTTCGTTTCGATGAATATTTACTTCATTTTGATGCACATTCGCTTGTTATGATCAATGTTTTCATCGTTTCGATGCATATTTCCTACGTTTTGATGCTCATATGCTTGTTATGATCGCCATTTCCTTCGTTTCGATGCAAATTCCTTCATTTTGATTCTCATTTGCTTGTTATGATCAACGTTTCCTTCGTTTCAAAGCATATTTCCTTCATTTTGAATCTCATTCTCTTGTTATATGATAAACATTTCCTTCGTTTTGATGCATGTTCCTTCATTTTGATGCTCATTCGCGTGATATGATCAACATTTCCTTCGTTTAGATATATATTTCTTTCATTTTGATACCCATTCGCTTGTTATGATAAACATTTCCTTCGTTTCGATACATATTCCTTAATTTTAACGCTCATTTGCTTTTTATGATCAACATTTCCTTCATTACAATGCATATTTCTTCATTTTGATGCACATTCGAATTTTATGATCACCATTTCCTTCGTTTAGATACATATTCCTTCATTTTGATGTTCATATGCATGTTAAGATCAATATATCCTTCGTTTCGATGCATAAATCCTTCATTTTGATGCCCATTCGCTTTATATGATCAACATTTCCTTCGTTTCGATACATATTCCGTCATTTTGATCTTCATTCGCTTGTTATTATCAATATTTCCTACGCTTCAATGCATATTTCCTTTATTTTGATGCTCATTCGCTTGTTATGATCATCATTTCCTTCCTTTCGATGCATATTGCCCATTCGTTTTATATGATCAATATTTCCTTCGTTTCAATACATATTCCGTCATTTTGATCCTCATTCGCTAGTTATTATCAATTGTTTCTTTGCTTCGATGTATATTTCCTTTATTTTAATGCCTATTTGCTTTATATGATCAACATTTCCTTCGTTTCGATACATATTCCTTCATTTTGATCCTCATTCGCTTGTTATTATCAACATTTCCTTCACTTCGATGCATATTTCCTTCATTTTGATGCTCATTCGCTTGTTATGATTAACATTTCCTTCGTTTTGATGCTCATTCGCCTGTTATGATCAACATTTCCTTCATTTCGATGCATGCTTCCTTCATTTTAATGCTCATTTTCTCATTACGATCAAGATTTCCTTCGTTTCGATTCATATTTCCTTCATTTTGTTGCTCATTCGCTTGTTATGATCATCATTTTCTTCGTTTCGATGCATATTTCCTTCATTTTGATGCTCATTCGCTTGTTATGATCAACATTTCCTTCGTTTCTATGAAAATTCCTTCATTTTGATTCTCATTCGCATGTTATGATCTGTGTTTCCTTCATTTCGAAGCATATTTCATTCATTTTGATTATTATTCGCTTGTTATATGATCAACATTTCCTTCATTTCGATGCATATTCCTTCATTTTTATGCTCATTCGCGTGTTATGATCAACATTTGCTTTGTTTCGATGCATATTTCCTTTATTTTGATGTTCATTTGCTTGTTATGATCAACAATTCCTTCGTTTCGATGCATATTCCTTCATTTTGATGGTCATTCATATGTTATGATCAACATTTCCTTCGTTTCGATGCATATTTCCTTCATTTTGATGATCATTTTCTTGTTACGATCAACATTTCCTTCGTTTCGACGCACATTTCCTTCATTTTGATGCTCATTCGATTGTTATGATCAACATTTCCTTCGTTTCGATGCATATTTCCTTCATTTTGATGCTCATTCGCTTGTTATGATCAACATTTCCTTCGTTTCGATGCACATTTCCTTCATTTTGATGCTCATTCGCCTGTTATGATCAACATTTCCTTCATTTTGATGCATGCTTCCTTCATTTTAATGCTCATTTTCTCATTACGATCAACATTTCCTTCGTTTCGATGCATATTTCCTTCATTTTGATGCTTATTCGCTTGTTATGACCAATATTTCCTTCGTTTCGAAGCATATTTCCTTCATTTTGATTCTCGTTCGCTTGTTATGATCAATATTTCCTTTGTTTTGATGCATGTTTCCTTCATTTTGATGCTCATTCTCTCATTACGATCAACATTTCCTTCGTTTTGATGCATATTTACTTCATTTTGATGCTTATTCGCTTGTTATGATCAACATTTTCTTCGTTTCGATGCATATTTCCAACATTTTGATGCTCATATGCTTGTTATGATCGCCATTTCCTTCGTTAAGATGCAAATTCTTTCATTTTGATTCTCATTTGCATGTTATGATCAACGTTTCCTTCATTTCGAAGCATATTTCCTTCATTTTGATTCTCATTCTCTTGTTATATGATCAACATTTCCTTCATTTCGATGCATATTCCTTCATTTTGATGCTCATTCGCTTGTTATGATCAACATTTCCTTCGTTTCGATGCATATTTCCTTCATTTTGATGCTCGTTCGCTTGTTATGATCAACATTTCCTTCGTTTCGATGCATTTTTCCTTCATTTTGATGTTCATTCTCTCATTACGATCAACATTTCCTTTGTTTTGATGCATATTTACTTCATTTTGAAGTTCATTCGCTTGTTATGATCAATATTTTCTTCGTTTTGATGCATATTTCCAACATTTTGATGCTCATATACTTTTTATGATCGCCATTTCGTTCGTTTTGATGCAAATTCCTTCATTTTGATTCTCATTTGCATGTTATGATCAACGTTTCCTTCGATTCGAAGCATATTTCCTTCATTTTGATTCTCATTCTCTTGTTATATGATAAACATTTTCTTCGTTTCGATGCATGTTCCTTCATTTTGATGCTCATTCGCGTGTTATGATCAACATTTCCTTCGTTTTGATGCATATTTCTTTCATTTTGATGTCCATTCGATTGTTATGATAAACATTTCCTTCGTTTCAATACATATTCCTTAATTTTAACGCTAATTCGCTTGTTATGATCAACATTTCCTTTGTTTCGATGCATATTCCTTCATTTTGACGTTCATTTTCTCATTACGATCAACATTTCCTTCATTTCGATGCATATTTCCTTCATTTTGTTCCCCATTCGCTTTATATGATGAAGATTTCCTTCGTTTCAATACATATTCCATAATTTTGATCCTCATTCGCTTGTTATTATCAACATTTCATTCGCTTTGATGCATATTTCCTTCATTTTGATGCTCATTCGCTTGTTATGATCAACATTTCATTCATTTCGACGCAAATTTCCTTCATTTTGATGCTCATTCGCCTGTTATGATCAACATTACTTTATTTTCGATGCATGTTTCCTTCATTTTGATGCTCATTCTCTCATTACAATCAACATTTCCTTCGTTTCGATGCATATTTCCTTTATCTTGATGCTCATTCGCTTGTAATTATCAACATTTTCTTAGTTTCGATGCATATTTTCTTCATTTTAATGCTCATTCGCTTGTTATGATCACCATTTCCTTCGTTTCGATGCAAATTCCTTCATTTTGATTCTCATTCGCATGTTATGATCAACGTTTCCTTCGTTTTGAAACAAATTTCCTTCATTTTGATTCTCATTCTCTTGTTATATGATCAACATTTCCTTCAATTCGATGCATATTCCTTCATTTTGATACTCATTTTCTTGTTATGATAAACATTTCCTTCGTTTCGACGCACATTTCCTTCATTTTGATGCTCGTTTGCTTGTTATGATCAACATTTCCTTCGTTTCGACGCATGTTTCCTTCATTTTGATGCTCATTCTCTCATTACGATCAGCATTTCCTTCGTTTCGATGAATATTTACTTCATTTTGATGCACATTCGCTTGTTATGATCAATATTTTCATCGTTTCGATGCATATTTCCTACGTTTTGATGCTCATATGCTTGTTATGATCGCCATTTCCTTCGTTTTGATGCAAATTCCTTCATTTTGATTCTCATTTGCTTGTTATGATCAACGTTTCCTTCGTTTCAAAGCATATTTCCTTCATTTTGAATCTCATTCTCTTGTTATATGATAAACATTTCCTTCGTTTTGATGCATGTTCCTTCATTTTGATGCTCATTCGCGTGATATGATCAACATTTCCTTCGTTTAGATGTATATTTCTTTCATTTTGATACCCATTCGCTTGTTATGATAAACATTTCCTTCGTTTCGATACATATTCCTTAATTTTAACGCTCATTCGCTTTTTATGATCAACATTTCCTTCATTACAATGCATATTTCTTCATTTTGATGCACATTCGAATGTTATGATCACCATTTCCTTCGTTTAGATACATATTCCTTCATTTTGATGTTCATATGCATGTTAAGATCAACATATCCTTCGTTTCGATGCATAAATCCTTCATTTTGATGCCCATTCGCTTTATATGATCAACATTTCCTTCGTTTCGATACATATTCCGTCATTTTGATCTTCATTCGCTTGTTATTATCAATATTTCCTACGCTTCAATGCATATTTCCTTTATTTTGATGCTCATTCGCTTGTTATGATCATCATTTCCTTCCTTTCGATGCATATTGCCCATTCGTTTTATATGATCAACATTTCCTTCGTTTCAATACATATTCCGTCATTTTGATCCTCATTCGCTAGTTATTATCAACTGTTTCTTTGCTTCGATGTATATTTCCTTTATTTTAATGCCTATTTGCTTTATATGATCAACATTTCCTTCGTTTCGATACATATTCCTTCATTTTGATCCTCATTCGCTTGTTATTATCAACATTTCCTTCACTTCGATGCATATTTCCTTCATTTTGATGCTCATTCGCTTGTTATGATTAACATTTCCTTCGTTTTGATGCTCATTCGCCTGTTATGATCAACATTTCCTTCATTTCGATGCATGCTTCCTTCATTTTAATGCTCATTTTCTCATTACGATCAAGATTTCCTTCGTTTCGATTCATATTTCCTTCATTTTGTTGCTCATTCGCTTGTTATGATCATCATTTTCTTCGTTTTGATGCATGTTTCCTTCATTTTGATGCTCATTCTCTCATTACGATCAACATTTCCTTCGTTTTGATGCATATTTACTTCATTTTGATGCTTATTCACTTGTTATGATCAACATTTTCTTCGTTTCGATGCATATTTCCTACATTTTGATACTCATATGCTTGTTATGATCTCCATTTCCTTCATTTCGATGCAAATTCTTTCATTTTGATTCTCATTCGCATGTTATGATCAACGTTTCCTTCATTTCGAAGCATATTTCCTTCATTTTGATTCTCATTCTCTTGTTATATGATCAACATTTCCTTCATTTCGATGCATATTTCTTCATTTTGATGCTCATTCGCTTGTTATGATCAACATTTCCTTCGTTTTGATGCATATTTACTTCATTTTGATGCTCGTTCACTTGTTATGATCAACAGTTCCTTCGTTTCGATGCATTTTTCCTTCATTTTAATGTTCATTCTCTCATTACGATCAACATTTCCTTCGTTTTGATGCATATTTACTTCATTTTGAAGTTCATTCGCTTGTTATGATCAACATTTTCTTCGTTTTGATGCATATTTCCTACATTTTGATGCTCATATACTTTTTATGATCGCCATTTCCTTCGTTTTGCTGCAAATTCCTTCATTTTGATTCTCATTTGCATGTTATGATCAACGTTTCCTTCGTTTCGAAGCATATTTCCTTCATTTTGATTCTCATTCTCTTGTTATATGATAAACATTTTCATCGTTTCGATGCATGTTCCTTCATTTTGATGCTCATTCGCGTGTTATGATCAACATTTCCTTCGTTTTGATGCATATTTCTTTCATTTTGATGCCCATTCGATTGTTATGATAAACATTTCCTTCGTTTCAATACATATTCCTTAATTTTAACGCTCATTCGCTTGTTATGATCAACATTTCCTACGTTTCAATGATATTTCTTTCATTTTGACAGTCATTCGCTTGTTATGATCAACATTTCCTTCATTTCGATGCATGTTTCCTTCATTTTGACGTTCATTTTCTCATTACGATCAACATTTCCTTCATTTCGATGCATATTTCCTTCATTTTGTTCCCCATTCTCTTTATATGATGAAGATTTCCTTCGTTTCAATACATATTCCGTCATTTTGATCCTCATTCGCTTGTTATTATCAACATTTCATTCGCTTTGATGCATATTTCCTTCATTTTGATGCTCATTCGCTTGTTATGATCAACATTTCATTCATTTCGACGCACATTTCCTTCATATTGATGCTCATTCGCTTGTTATGATCAACATTACTTTATTTTCGATGCATGTTTCCTTCATTTTGATGCTCATTCTCTCATTACAATCAACAATTCCTTCGTTTCGATGCATATTTCCTTTATCCTGATGCTCATTCGCTTGTTATTATCAACATTTTCTTTGTTTCGATGCATATTTTCTTCATTTTAATGCTCATTCGCATGTTATGATCACCATTTCCTTCGTTTCGATGCAAATTCCTTCATTTTGATTCTCATTCGCATGTTATGATCAACGTTTCCTTCGTTTTGAAACATATTTCCTTCATTTTGATTCTCAATCTCTTGTTATATGATCAACATTTCCTTCATTTCGATGCATATTCCTTCATTTTGATACTCATTTTCTTGTTATGATCAATATTTCCTTCGTTTCGACGCACATTGCCTTCATTTTGATGCTCGTTTGCTTGTTATGATCAACATTTCCTTCGTTTCGACGCATGTTTCCTTCATTTTGATGCTCATTCTCTCATTACGATCAACATTTCCTTTGTTTCGATGCATATTTACTTCATTTTGATGCTCATTCGCTTGTTATGATCAACATTTTCATCGTTTCGATGCATATTTCCTACGTTTTGATGCTCATATGCTTGTTATGATCACCATTTCCTTCGTTTCGACGCAAATTCCTTCATTTTGATTCTCATTTGCTTGTTAAGATCAACGTTTCCTTCGTTTTGAAGCATATTTCCTTCATTTTGAATCTCATTCTCTTGTTATATGATAAACATTTCCTTCGTTTTGATGCATGTTCCTTCATTTTGATGCTCATTCGCGTGATATGATCAATATTTCCTTCGTTTAGATGCATATTTCATTCATTTTGATACCCATTCGCATGTTATGATAAACATTTCGTTCGTTTCGATACATATTCCTTAATTTTAACGCTCATTCGCTTGTTATGATAAACATTTCCTTCATTACAATGCATATTTCTTCATTTTGATGCACATTCGAATGTTATGATCACCATTTCCTTCGTTTAGATACATATTCCTTCATTTTGATGTTCATATGCATGTTATGATCAACATATCCTTCGTTTCGATGCATATATCCTTCATTTTGATGCCCATTCGCTTTATATGATCAACATTTCCTTCGCTTCGATACATATTCCATCATTTTGATCTTCATTCGCTTGTTATTATCAATATTTCCTTCGCTTCAATGCATATTTCCTTCATTTTGACGCTCATTCGCTTGTTATGATCATCATTTCCTTCGTTTCGATGCATATTGCCCATTCGTTTTATATGATCAACATTTCCTTCGTTTCAATATATATTCTGTCATTTTGATCCTCATTCGCTAGTTTTAATCAACTGTTTCTTTGCTTCGATGTATATTTCCTTCATTTTGATGCCCATTCGCTTTATATGATCAACATTTCATTCGTTTCGATACATATTCCTTCATTTTGATCCTCATTCGCTTGTTATTATCAATATTTCCTTCACTTCGATGCATATTTCCTTCATTTTGATGCTCATTCGCTTGTTATGATCAACATTTCCTTCGTTTCGATGCACATTTCCTTCATTTTGATGCTCATTCGCCTGTTATGATCAACATTTCCTTCATTTTGATGCATGCTTCCTTCATTTTAATGCTCATTTTCTCATTACGATCAACATTTCCTTCGTTTCGATGCATATTTCCTTCATTTTGATGCTTATTCGCTTGTTATGACCAATATTTCCTTCGTTTCGAAGCATATTTTCTTCATTTTGATTCTCGTTCGCTTGTTATGATCAATATTTCCTTTGTTTTGATGCATGTTTCCTTCATTTTGATGCTCATTCTCTCATTACGATCAACATTTCATTCGTTTTGATGCATATTTACTTCATTTTGATGCTTATTCGCTTGTTATGATCAACATTTTCCTCGTTTCGATGCATATTTCCAACATTTTGACGCTCATATGCTTGTTATGATCGCCATTTCCTTCGTTAAGATGCAAATTCTTTCATTTTGATTCTCATTCGCATGTTATGATCAACGTTTCCTTCATTTCGAAGCATATTTCCTTCATTTTGATTCTCATTCTCTTGTTATATGATCAACATTTCCTTCATTTCGATGCATATTCCTTCATTTTGATGCTCATTCGCTTGTTATGATCAACATTTCCTTCGTTTCGATGCATATTTCCTTCATTTTGATGCTCGTTCGCTTGTTATGATCAACATTTCCTTCGTTTCGATGCATTTTTCCTTCATTTTGATGTTCATTCTCTCATTACGATCAACATTTCCTTCGTTTTGATGCATATTTACTTCATTTTGAAGTTCATTCGCTTGTTATGATCAATATTTTCTTCGTTTTGATGCATATTTCCAACATTTTGATGCTCATATACTTTTTATGATCGCCATTTCGTTCGTTTTGATGCAAATTCCTTCATTTTGATTCTCATTTGCATGTTATGATCAACGTTTCCTTCGATTCGAAGCATATTTCCTTCATTTTGATTCTCATTCTCTTGTTATATGATAAACATTTTCTTCGTTTCGATGCATGTTCCTTCATTTTGATGCTCATTCGCGTGTTATGATCAACATTTCCTTCGTTTTGATGCATATTTCTTTCATTTTGATGCCCATTCGATTATTATGATAAACATTTCCTTCGTTTCAATACATATTCCTTAATTTTAACGCTCATTCGCTTGTTATGATCAACATTTCCTTCGTTTCGATGCATATTCCTTCATTTTGACGTTCATTTTCTCATTACGATCAACATTTCCTTCATTTCGATGCATATTTCCTTCATTTTGTTCCCCATTCGCTTTATATGATGAAGATTTCCTTCGTTTCAATACATATTCCGTAATTTTGATCCTCATTCGCTTGTTATTATCAACATTTCATTCGCTTTGATGCATATTTCCTTCATTTTGATGCTCATTCGCTTGTTATGATCAACATTTCATTCATTTCGACGCAAATTTCCTTCATTTTGATGCTCATTCGCCTGTTATGATCAACATTACTTTATTTTTGATGCATGTTTCCTTCATTTTGATGCTCATTCTCTCATTACAATCAACATTTCCTTCGTTTCGATGCATATTTCCTTTATCTTGATGCTCATTCGCTTGTAATTATCAACATTTTCTTAGTTTCGATGTATATTTTCTTCATTTTAATGCTCATTCGCTTGTTATGATTACCATTTCCTTCGTTTCGATGCAAATTCCTTCATTTTGATTCTCATTCGCATGTTATGATCAACGTTTCCTTCGTTTTGAAACAAATTTCCTTCATTTTGATTCTCATTCTCTTGTTATATGATCAACATTTCCTTCAATTCGATGCATATTCCTTCATTTTGATACTCATTTTCTTGTTATGATAAACATTTCCTTCGTTTCGACGCACATTTCCTTCATTTTGATGCTCGTTTGCTTGTTATGATCAACATTTCCTTCGTTTCGACGCATGTTTTCTTCATTTTGATGCTCATTCTCTCATTACGATCAGCATTTCCTTCGTTTCGATGAATATTTACTTCATTTTGATGCACATTCGCTTGTTATGATCAATATTTTCATCGTTTCGATGCATATTTCCTACGTTTTGATGCTCATATGCTTGTTATGATCGCCATTTCCTTCGTTTCGATGCAAATTCCTTCATTTTGATTCTCATTTGCTTGTTATGATCAACGTTTCCTTCGTTTCAAAGCATATTTCCTTCATTTTGAATCTCATTCTCTTGTTATATGATAAACATTTCCTTCGTTTTGATGCATGTTCCTTCATTTTGATGCTCATTCGCGTGATATGATCAACATTTCCTTCGTTTAGATATATATTTCTTTCATTTTGATACCCATTCGCTTGTTATGATAAACATTTCCTTCGTTTCGATACATATTCCTTAATTTTAACGCTCATTTGCTTTTTATGATCAACATTTCCTTCATTACAATGCATATTTCTTCATTTTGATGCACATTCGAATGTTATGATCACCATTTCCTTCGTTTAGATACATATTCCTTCATTTTGATGTTCATATGCATGTTAAGATCAATATATCCTTCGTTTCGATGCATAAATCCTTCATTTTGATGCCCATTCGCTTTATATGATCAACATTTCCTTCGTTTCGATACATATTCCGTCATTTTGATCTTCATTCGCTTGTTATTATCAATATTTCCTACGCTTCAATGCATATTTCCTTTATTTTGATGCTCATTCGCTTGTTATGATCATCATTTCCTTCCTTTCGATGCATATTGCCCATTCGTTTTATATGATCAATATTTCCTTCGTTTCAATACATATTCCGTCATTTTGATCCTCATTCGCTAGTTATTATCAATTGTTTCTTTGCTTCGATGTATATTTCCTTTATTTTAATGCCTATTTGCTTTATATGATCAACATTTCCTTCGTTTCGATACATATTCCTTCATTTTGATCCTCATTCGCTTGTTATTATCAACATTTCCTTCACTTCGATGCATATTTCCTTCATTTTGATGCTCATTCGCTTGTTATGATTAACATTTCCTTCGTTTTGATGCTCATTCGCCTGTTATGATCAACATTTCCTTCATTTCGATGCATGCTTCCTTCATTTTAATGCTCATTTTCTCATTACGATCAAGATTTCCTTCGTTTCGATTCATATTTCCTTCATTTTGTTGCTCATTCGCTTGTTATGATCATCATTTTCTTCGTTTCGATGCATATTTCCTTCATTTTGATGCTCATTCGCTTGTTATGATCAACATTTCCTTCGTTTCTATGAAAATTCCTTCATTTTGATTCTCATTCGCATGTTATGATCTGTGTTTCCTTCATTTCGAAGCATATTTCATTCATTTTGATTATTATTCGCTTGTTATATGATCAACATTTCCTTCATTTCGATGCATATTCCTTCATTTTTATGCTCATTCGCGTGTTATGATCAACATTTGCTTTGTTTCGATGCATATTTCCTTTATTTTGATGTTCATTTGCTTGTTATGATCAACAATTCCTTCGTTTCGATGCATATTCCTTCATTTTGATGGTCATTCATATGTTATGATCAACATTTCCTTCGTTTCGATGCATATTTCCTTCATTTTGATGATCATTTTCTTGTTACGATCAACATTTCCTTCGTTTCGACGCACATTTCCTTCATTTTGATGCTCATTCGATTGTTATGATCAACATTTCCTTCGTTTCGATGCATATTTCCTTCATTTTGATGCTCATTCGCTTGTTATGATCAACATTTCCTTCGTTTCGATGCACATTTCCTTCATTTTGATGCTCATTCGCCTGTTATGATCAACATTTCCTTCATTTTGATGCATGCTTCCTTCATTTTAATGCTCATTTTCTCATTACGATCAACATTTCCTTCGTTTCGATGCATATTTCCTTCATTTTGATGCTTATTCGCTTGTTATGACCAATATTTCCTTCGTTTCGAAGCATATTTCCTTCATTTTGATTCTCGTTCGCTTGTTATGATCAATATTTCCTTTGTTTTGATGCATGTTTCCTTCATTTTGATGCTCATTCTCTCATTACGATCAACATTTCCTTCGTTTTGATGCATATTTACTTCATTTTGATGCTTATTCGCTTGTTATGATCAACATTTTCTTCGTTTCGATGCATATTTCCAACATTTTGATGCTCATATGCTTGTTATGATCGCCATTTCCTTCGTTAAGATGCAAATTCTTTCATTTTGATTCTCATTTGCATGTTATGATCAACGTTTCCTTCATTTCGAAGCATATTTCCTTCATTTTGATTCTCATTCTCTTGTTATATGATCAACATTTCCTTCATTTCGATGCATATTCCTTCATTTTGATGCTCATTCGCTTGTTATGATCAACATTTCCTTCGTTTCGATGCATATTTCCTTCATTTTGATGCTCGTTCGCTTGTTATGATCAACATTTCCTTCGTTTCGATGCATTTTTCCTTCATTTTGATGTTCATTCTCTCATTACGATCAACATTTCCTTTGTTTTGATGCATATTTACTTCATTTTGAAGTTCATTCGCTTGTTATGATCAATATTTTCTTCGTTTTGATGCATATTTCCAACATTTTGATGCTCATATACTTTTTATGATCGCCATTTCGTTCGTTTTGATGCAAATTCCTTCATTTTGATTCTCATTTGCATGTTATGATCAACGTTTCCTTCGATTCGAAGCATATTTCCTTCATTTTGATTCTCATTCTCTTGTTATATGATAAACATTTTCTTCGTTTCGATGCATGTTCCTTCATTTTGATGCTCATTCGCGTGTTATGATCAACATTTCCTTCGTTTTGATGCATATTTCTTTCATTTTGATGTCCATTCGATTGTTATGATAAACTTTTCCTTCGTTTCAATACATATTCCTTAATATTAACGCTAATTCGCTTGTCATGATCAACATTTCCTTCGTTTCGATGCATATTCCTTCATTTTGACGTTCATTTTCTCATTACGATCAACATTTCCTTCATTTCGATGCATATTTCCTTTATTTTGTTCCCCATTCGCTTTATATGATGAAGATTTCCTTCGTTTCAATACATATTCCATAATTTTGATCCTCATTCGCTTGTTATTATCAACATTTCATTCGCTTTGATGCATATTTCCTTCATTTTGATGCTCATTCGCTTGTTATGATCAACATTTCATTCATTTCGACGCAAATTTCCTTCATTTTGATGCTCATTCGCCTGTTATGATCAACATTACTTTATTTTCGATGCATGTTTCCTTCATTTTGATGCTCATTCTCTCATTACAATCAACATTTCCTTCGTTTCGATGCATATTTCCTTTATCTTGATGCTCATTCGCTTGTAATTATCAACATTTTCTTAGTTTCGATGCATATTTTCTTCATTTTAATGCTCATTCGCTTGTTATGATCACCATTTCCTTCGTTTCGATGCAAATTCCTTCATTTTGATTCTCATTCGCATGTTATGATCAACGTTTCCTTCGTTTTGAAACAAATTTCCTTCATTTTGATTCTCATTCTCTTGTTATATGATCAACATTTCCTTCAATTCGATGCATATTCCTTCATTTTGATACTCATTTTCTTGTTATGATAAACATTTCCTTCGTTTCGACGCACATTTCCTTCATTTTGATGCTCGTTTGCTTGTTATGATCAACATTTCCTTCGTTTCGACGCATGTTTCCTTCATTTTGATGCTCATTCTCTCATTACGATCAGCATTTCCTTCGTTTCGATGAATATTTACTTCATTTTGATGCACATTCGCTTGTTATGATCAATATTTTCATCGTTTCGATGCATATTTCCTACGTTTTGATGCTCATATGCTTGTTATGATCGCCATTTCCTTCGTTTCGATGCAAATTCCTTCATTTTGATTCTCATTTGCTTGTTATGATCAACGTTTCCTTCGTTTCAAAGCATATTTCCTTCATTTTGAATCTCATTCTCTTGTTATATGATAAACATTTCCTTCGTTTTGATGCATGTTCCTTCATTTTGATGCTCATTCGCGTGATATGATCAACATTTCCTTCGTTTAGATGTATATTTCTTTCATTTTGATACCCATTCGCTTGTTATGATAAACATTTCCTTCGTTTCGATACATATTCCTTAATTTTAACGCTCATTCGCTTTTTATGATCAACATTTCCTTCATTACAATGCATATTTCTTCATTTTGATGCACATTCGAATGTTATGATCACCATTTCCTTCGTTTAGATACATATTCCTTCATTTTGATGTTCATATGCATGTTAAGATCAACATATCCTTCGTTTCGATGCAAAAATCCTTCATTTTGATGCCCATTCGCTTTATATGATCAACATTTCCTTCGTTTCGATACATATTCCGTCATTTTGATCTTCTTTCGCTTGTTATTATCAATATTTCCTACGCTTCAATGCATATTTCCTTTATTTTGATGCTCATTCGCTTGTTATGATCATCATTTCCTTCCTTTCGATGCATATTGCCCATTCGTTTTATATGATCAATATTTCCTTCGTTTCAATACATATTCCGTCATTTTGATCCTCATTCGCTAGTTATTATCAATTGTTTCTTTGCTTCGATGTATATTTCCTTTATTTTAATGCCTATTTGCTTTATATGATCAACATTTCCTTCGTTTCGATACATATTCCTTCATTTTGATCCTCATTCGCTTGTTATTATCAACATTTCCTTCACTTCGATGCATATTTCCTTCATTTTGATGCTCATTCGCTTGTTATGATTAACATTTCCTTCGTTTTGATGCTCATTCGCCTGTTATGATCAACATTTCCTTCATTTCGATGCATGCTTCCTTCATTTTAATGCTCATTTTCTCATTACGATCAAGATTTCCTTCGTTTCGATTCATATTTCCTTCATTTTGTTGCTCATTCGCTTGTTATGATCATCATTTTCTTCGTTTCGATGCATATTTCCTTCATTTTGATGCTCATTCGCTTGTTATGATCAACATTTCCTTCGTTTCTATGAAAATTCCTTCATTTTGATTCTCATTCGCATGTTATGATCAGTGTTTCCTTCATTTCGAAGCATATTTCATTCATTTTGATTATTATTCGCTTGTTATATGATCAACATTTCCTTCATTTCGATTCATATTCCTTCATTTTTATGCTCATTCGCGTGTTATGATTAACATTTGCTTTGTTTCGATGCATATTTCCTTTATTTTGATGTTCATTTGCTTGTTATGATCAACAATTCCTTCGTTTCGATGCATATTCCTTCATTTTGATGGTCATTCACATGTTATGATCAACATTTCCTTCGTTTCGATGCATATTTCCTTCATTTTGATGATCATTTTCTTGTTACGATCAACATTTCCTTCGTTTCGACGCACATTTCCTTCATTTTGATGCTCATTCGATTGTTATGATCAACATTTCCTTCGTTTCGATGCATATTTCCTTCATTTTGATGCTCATTCGCTTGTTATGATCACCATTTCCTTTGTTTCGATGCAAATTCCTTCATTTTGATTCTCATTCGCATGTTATTATCAACGTTTCCTTCGTATCGAAGAATATTTCCTTCATTTTGATTCTCATTCTCTTGTTATATGATCAACATTTCCTTCATTTCGATGCATATTCCTTTATTTTGATGCTCATTTGCTTCTTATGATCAATATTTCCTTCGTTTTGACGCATATTTCCTTCATTTTGATGCTCGTTCGCTTGTTATGATCAACATTTCCTTCGTTTCGATGCATGTTTCCTTCATTTTGATGCTCATTCTCTCATTACGATCAACATTTCCTTCGTTTTGATGCATATTTACTTCATTTTGATGCTTATTCGCTTGTTATGATCAACATTTTCTTCGTTTCGATGCATATTTCCTACATTTTGATGCTCATATGCATGTTATGATCGCCATTTCCTTCGTTTCGATGCAAATTCCTTCATTTTGATTCTCATTCGCACGTTATGATCAACGTTTCCTTCGTTTCGAAGCATATTTCCTTCATTTTGATTCTCATTCTCTTGTTATGATCACCATTTCCTTCATTTCGATGCATATTTCCTTCATTTTGATGCTCGTTCACTTGTTATGATCAACATTTCCATCGTTTTGATGCATGTTTCCTTCATTTTGATGTTCATTCTATCATTACTATCAACATTTTCTTTGTTTTGATGCATATTTACTTCATTTTGAAGATCATTCGCTTGTTATGATCAACATTTTCTTCGTTTTGATGCATATTTCCTACATTTTGATGCTCATATACTTGTTATGATCGCCATTTCCTTCGTTTCGATGCAAATTCCTTCATTTTGATTCTCATTTGCATGTTATGATCAACGTTTACTTAGTTTCAAAGCATATTTCCTTCATTTTGATTCTCATTCTCTTGTTATATGATAAACATTTTATTCGTTTCGATGCATGTTCCCTCATTTTGATGCTCATTCGCGTGTTATGATCAACATTTCCTTCGTTTTGATGCATATTTCTTTTATTTTGATGCCCATTCGCTTGTTATAATAAACATTTCCTTCGTTTCAATACATACTCCTTAATTTTAACGCTCATTCGCTTGTTATGATCAACATTTCCTTCGTTTCGATCCATATTCCTTCATTTTGATGCTCATTCGCATGTTATGATCAACATTTCCTTCGTTTCGATGAATATTTCTTTCATTTTGATGCTCATTTTCTTGTTATGATCAACATTTCCTTCATTTTGACGCACATTTCCTTCATTTAGATACTCATTCGCTTGTTATGATCAACATTTCCTTCATTTCGATGCATGTTTCCTTCATTTTGATGTTCATTTTCTCATTACGATCAACATTTCCTTCATTTCGATGCATATTTCCTTCATTTTAATGCCCATTCGCTTTATATGATGAACATTTCCTTCATTTCAATACATATTCCATCATTTTGATCCTCATTCGCTTGTTATGATCAACATTACTTTCTTTTTGATGCATGTTTCCTGCATTTTGATGCTCATTCTCTCATTACAATCAACATTTCCTTCGTTTCGATACATATTTCCTTTATCTTGATTCTCATTCGCTAATTATTATCAACATTTTCTTTGTTTCGATGCATATTTCCTTCATTTTAATGCTCATTCGCTTGTTATGATCAACATTTCCTTCCTTTCGATGCATATTGCCCATTCATTTTATATGATCAACATTTCCTTCGTTTCAATACATATTCCGTCATTTTGATCCTCATTCGCTAGTTATTATCAACTGTTTCTTTGCTTCGATGTATATTTCCTTTATTTTAATGCCCATTCGCTTTATATGATCAACATTTCCTTCGTTTCGATACATATTCCTTCATTTTGATCCTCATTCGCTTGTTATTATCAACATTTCCATCACTTCGACACATATTTCCTTCATTTTGATGCTCATTCGCTTGTTATGATCAACATTTCCTTCGTTTTGATGCTCATTCGCCTGTTATGATCAACATTTCCTTCATTTCGATGCATGCTTCCTTCATTTTAATGCTCATTTTCTCATTACGATCAAGATTTCCTTCGTTTCGATGCATATTTCCTTCATTTTGTTGCTCATTCGCTTGTTATGATCAACATTTTCTTCGTTTCGATGCATATTTCCTTCATTTTGATGCTCATTCGCTTGTTATGATCAACATTTCCTTCGTTTCTATGAAAATTCCTTCATTTTGATTCTCATTCGCATGTTATGATCAATGTTTCCTTTATTCCGAAGCATATTTCCTTCATTTTGATTCTTATTCGCTTGTTATATGATCAACATTTCCTTCATTTCGATGCATATTCCTTCATTTTTATGCTCATTCGCGTGTTATGATCAACATTTGCTTTGTTTCGATACATATTTCCTTTATTTTGATGCTCATTTGCTTGTTATGATCAACAATTCCTTCGTTTCGATGCATATTCCTTCATTTTGATGCTCATTCACATGTTATGGTCAACATTTCCTTCGTTTCGATGCATATTTCCTTCATTTTGATGATCATTTTCTTGTTACGATCAACATTTCCTTCGTTTCGACGCACATTTCCTTCATTTTGATGCTCATTCGATTGTTATGATCATCATTTCCTACGTTTCGATGCATATTTCCTTCATTTTGATGTTCATTCGCTTGTTATGATCACCATTTCCTTTGTTCCGATGCAAATTCCTTCATTTTGATTCTCATTCGCATGTTATTATCAACGTTTCCTTCTTTTCGAAGAATATTTCCTTCATTTTGATTCTCATTCTCTTGTTATATGTTCAACATTTCCTTCATTTCGATGCATATTCCTTCATTTTGATGCTCATTTGCTTGTTATGATCAATATTTCCTTCGTTTCGACGCATATTTCCTTCATTTTGATGCTCGTTCGCTTGTTATGATCAACATTTCCTTCATTTCGATGCATGTTTCCTTCATTTTGATGCTCATTCTCTCATTACGATCAACATTTCCTTCGTTTTGATGCATATTTACTTCATTTTGATGCTTATTCGCTTGTTATGATCAACATTTTCTTCGTTTCGATGCATATTTCCTACATTTTGATGCTCATATGCTTGTTATGATTGCCATTTCCTTCGTTTCGATGCAAATTCCTTCATTTTGATTCTCATTCGCATGTTATGATCAATGTTTCCTTCGTTTCGAAGCATATTTCCTTCATTTTGATTCTCATTCTCTTGTTGTGATCACCATTTCCTTCATTTCGATGCATATTTCCTTCATTTTGATGCTCGTTCACTTGTTATGATCAACATTTCCTTCGTTTTGATGCATGTTTCCTTCATTTTGATGTTCATTCTCTCATTACTATTAAAATTTCTTTGTTTTGATGCATATTTACTTCATTTTGAAGCTCATTCGCTTGTTATGATCAACATTTTCTTCGTTTTGATGCATATTTCCTACATTTTGATGCTCATATACTTGTTATGATCGCCATTTCCTTCGTTTCGATGTAAATTCCTTCATTTTGATTCTCATTTGCATGTTATGATCAACGTTTCCTTCGTTTCGAAGCATATTTCCTTCATTTTGATTCTCATTCTCTTGTTATATGATAAACATTTTCTTCATTTCGATGCATGTTCCTTCATTTTGATGCTCATTCGCGTGTTATGATCAACATTTCCTTTGTTTTGATGCATATTTCTTTTATTTTGATGCCCATTCGCTTGTTATGATAAACATTTCCTTCGTTTCAATACATACTCCTTAATTTTAACGCTCATTCGCTTGTTATGATCAACATTTCCTTCGTTTCGATCCATATTCCTTCATTTTGATGCTCATTCGCATGTTATGATCAACATTTCCTTCGTTTCGATGAATATTTCTTTAATTTTGATGCTCATTTTCTTGTTATGATCAACATTTCCTTCATTTTGACGCACATTTCCTTCATTTAGATACTCATTCGCTTGTTATGATCAACATTTCTTCATTTCGATGCATGTTTCCTTCATTTTGACGTTCATTTTCTCATTACGATCAACATTTCCTTCATTTCGATGCATATTTCCTTCATTTTAATGCCCATTCGCTTTATATTATGAACATTTCCTTCGTTTCAATACATATTCCGTCATTTTGATCCTCATTCGCTTGTTATTATCAACATTTCATTCGCTTTGATGCATATTTCCTTCATTTTGATGCTCATTCGCTTGTTATGATCAACATTTCATTCATTTCGACGCACATTTCCTTCATTTTGATGCTCATTAGCTTGTTATGATCAACATTACTTTCTTTTCGATGCATGTTTCCTGCATATTGATGCTCATTCTCTCATTACAATCAACATTTCCTTTGTTTCGATGCATATTTCCTTTATCTTGATTCTCATTCGCTTGTTATTATCAATATTTTCTTTGTTTCGATGCATATTTCCTTCATTTTGATGCTCATTCGGTTGTTATGATCATCATTTCCTTCGTTTCGATGCAAATTCCTTCATTTTTATTCTCATTCGCATGTTATGATCAACATTTCCTTTGTTTTAAACATATTTCCTTCATTTTGATTCTCATTCTCTTGTTATATGATCAACATTTCCTTCATTTTGATGCATTTTCCTTCATTTTGATGCTCATTTTCTTGTTATGATCAACATTTCCTTTGTTTCGACGCACATTTCCTTCATTTTGATGCTCGTTCGCTTGTTATGATCAAAATTTCCTTCGTTTCGACGCATGTTTCCTTAATTTTGATGCTCATTCTCTCATTATGATCAACATTTCCTTCATTTCGATGCATATTTACTTCATTTTGATGCTCATTCGCTTGTTATGATCAACATTTTCATCGTTTCAATGCATATTTCCTATGTTTTGATGCTCATATGCTTGTTATGATCGCCATTTCCTTCGTTTCGATGCAAATTCCTTCATTTTGATTCTCATTTGCATGTTATGATCAACGTTTCCTTCGTTTCGAAGCATATTTCCTTCATTTTGAATCTCATTCTCTTGTTATATGATAAACATTTCCTTCGTTTTGATGCATGTTCCTTTATTTTGATGCTTATTCGCGTGATATGATCAACATTTCCTTCGTTTAGATGCATATTTCTTTAATTTTGATACCCATTCGTTTGTTATGATAAACATTTCCTTTGTTTCGATACATATTCCTTAATTTTAACGCTCATTCGCTTGTTATGATCAACATTTCCTTCATTACGATGCATATTTCTTCATTTTGATGCACATTCGAATGTTATGATCACCATTTCCTTCGTTTAGATGCATATTCCTTCATTTTGATGTTCATATGCATGTTATGTTCAACATATCCTTCGTTTCGATGCATATATCCTTCATTTTGATGCCCATTCGCTTTATATGATCAACATTTCCTTCGTTTCGATACATATTCCGTCATTTTGATCTTCATTCGCTTGTTATTATCAATATTTCCTTCGCTTCAATGCATATTTCCTTCATTTTGATGCTCATTCGCTTGTTATGATCATCATTTCCTTCCTTTCGATGCTTATTTCCTTCATTTTGATGCCCATTCGTTTTATATGATCAACATTTCCTTCGTTTCAATACATATTCCGTCATTTTGATCCTCATTAGCTAGTTATTATCAACTGTTTCTTTGCTTCGATGTATATTTCCTTCATTTTAATGCCCATTCGCTTGATATGATCAACATTTCCTTCGTTTCGATACATATTCCTTCATTTTGATCCTCATTCGCTTGTTATTATCAACATTTCCTTCACTTCGATGCATATTTCCTTCATTTTGATGCTCATTCGCTTGTTATGATTAACCTTTCCTTCGTTTCGACGCACATTTCCTTCATTTTGATGCTCATTCGCCTGTTATGATCAACATTTCCTTCATTTCGATGCATGCTTCCTTCATTTTAATGCTCATTTTCTCATTAAGATCAACATTTCCTTCGTTTCGATGCATATTTCCTTCATTTTGTTGCTCATTCGCTTGTTATGATCAACATTTTCTTCGTTTCGATGCATATTTACTTCATTTTGATGCTCATTCGCTTGTTATGATCAACATTTCCTTCGTTTCTATGAAAATTCCTTCATTTTTATTCTCATTCGCATGTTATGATCAATGTTTCCTTCATTTCGAAGCATATTTCCTTCATTTTGATTCTCATTCGCTTATTATATGATCAACATTTCCTTCATTTCGATGCATATTCCTTCATTTTTATGCTCATTCGCGTGTTATGATCAACATTTGCTTTGTTTCGATGCATATTTCCTTTATTTTGATGCTCATTTGCTTGTTATGATCAACATTTCCTTCGTTTCGATGCATATTCCTTCATTTTGATGCTCATTAACATGTTATGATCAACATTTTCTTCGTTTCGATGCATATTTCCTTCATTTTGATGCTCATTTTCTTGTTACGATCAACATTTCCTTCGTTTCGACGCACATTTCCTTCATTTTGATGCTCATTCGATTGTTATGATCAACATTTCCTTCGTTTTGATGCATATTTCCTTCATTTTGATGCTCATTCGCTTATTATGATCACCATTTCCTTCGTTTCGATGCAAATTCCTTCATTTTGATTCTCATTCGCATGTTATTATCAATGTTTCTTTCGTTTCGAAGAATATTTCCTTCATTTTGATTCTCATTCTCTTGTTATATGATCAACATTTCCTTCATTTCGATGCATATTCCTTCATCTTGATGCTCATTTGATTGTTATGATCAATATTTCCTTCGTTTCGACGCATATTTCCTTCATTTTGATGCTCATTCTCTTATTACGATCAACATTTCCTTCGTTTTGATCCATATTTACTTTATTTTTATGCTTATTCGCTTATTATGATCAATATTTTCTTCGTTTCGATGCATATTTCCTACATTTTGATGCTCATATGCTTGTTTTGAGCGCCATTTCCTTTGTTTCGATGCAAATTCCTTCATTTTGATTCTCATTCGCATGTTATGATCAACGTTTCCTTCGTTTCGAACCATATTTCCTTCATTTTGATTCTCATTCTCTTGTTATGATCACCATTTCCTTCGTTTCGATGCATATTCCTTCATTCTAATGCTCATTCGCTTGTTATGATCAACATTTCCTTCGTTTCGATGCATATTTCCTTCATTTTGTTGTTCGTTCACTTGTTATTATCAACATTTCCTTCGTTTCGATGCATATTCCTTCATTTTGATGCTCATTCGCATGTTATGATCAACATTTCCTTCGTTTCGATGAATATTTCTTTCATTTTGATGCTCATTTTCTTGTTATGATCAACATTTCCTTCGTTTCGATGCACATTTCCTTCATTTTGATACTCATTCGCTTGTTATGATCAACATTTCCTTCATTTCGATGCTTGTTTCCTTCATTTTGACGTTCATTTTCTCATTACGATCAACATTTCCTTCATTTCGATGCATATTTCCTTCATTCTAATGCCCATTCGCTTTATATGATGAACATTTCCTTCGTTTAAATACATATTCCGCCATTTTGATCCTCATTCGCTTGTTATTATCAACATTTCATTCGCTTTGATGCTTATTTCATTCATTTTGATGCTCATTCGCGTGTTATGATCATCATTTCCTTCATTTAGATGCATATTTCTTTCATTTTCATACCCATTCGCTTGTTATGATAAACATTTTTCGTTTCGATACATATTCCTTAATTTTAACGCTCATTTGCTTGTTATGATCAACATTTCCTTCATTACGTTGCATATTTCTTCATTTTGATGCACATTCAAATGTTATGATCACCATTTCCTTCGTTTAGATGCATATTCCTTCATTTTGATGTTCATATGCATGTTATGATCAATATATCCTTCGTTTCGATGCATATCTCTTTCATTTTGATGCCCATTCGCTTTATATGATCAACATTTCCTTCGTTTTGATGCTCATTCGCTTGTTATGATCATCATTTCCTTCGTTTCGATGCATATTTCCATCATTTTGATTCCCATTCATTTTATATGATCAACATTTCCTTCGTTTTGATACATATTCCGTCATTTTGATCCTCATTCGCTAGTTATTATCAATAGTTCCTTTGCTTCGATGTATATTTCCTTCATTTTGATGCCCATTCGCTTGATATGATCAACATTTCCATCGTTTCGATACATATTCCTTCATTTTGATCCTCATTCGCTTGTTATTATCAACATTTCTTTCGCTTCGATACATATTTCCTTCATTTTGATGCTCATTCGCTTGTTATGATCAATATTTCCTTCGTTTCGACGCATATTTACTTCATTTTGATGCTCATTCGCATGTTATGATCAACGTTTCCTTCATTTCGAAGCATATTTCCTTCATTTTGATTCTCATTCTCTTGTTATATGATAAACATTTCCTTCGGTTCAATGCTTGTTTCTTCATTTTGATGCTCATTCGCGTGTTATGATCAACATTTCCTTCGTTTCGATGCATATTTCTTTCATTTTGATGCCCATTCGCTTGTTATGATAAACATTTCCTTTGTTTCGATACATATTCCTTAATTTTAACGCTCATTCGCTTGTTATGATCGACGTTTACTTCGTTTAAATGCATATTCTTTCATTTTGATTCTTATTGGCCTGTTATGATCAACATTTCCTTCGTTTTGATGCATATTTCCATTATTTTGATGCTCATTCGCATGTAATGATTAACATTTCCTTCGTTTCGATGCATATTTCCTTCATTTTGATGCTCATTCGTTTGTTATGATCAACATTTCTTTAGTTACGACACATATTTCCTTCATTTTGATGCTCATTCGCTTGTTATATGATCAAGTTTTGATGCATATTCCTTAATTTTGATGCTCATTCGCATGTTATAATCAACATTTACTTCGTTTCGATACATATTTCTTTCATTTTGATGCCCATTCGCTTGTTATGACAAACATTTACTTCGTTTCGATTCATATTCCTTCATTTTAATGTTCATTCGCTAGTTATGATCAACATTTCCTTTGTTTCGATGCATATTCCTTCATTTTGATGCTCATTTGCTTGTTATGATTAAAATTTCCTTCGTTTCGATGCATATTTCCTTCATTTTGATGCTCATTCTCCTTTTATGATCAACTTTTCCTTCGTTTCGATGAATATTCCCTTAATTTTGATGCCCAATCGCTTGTTATGATCAACATTTCCTTCCTTTCGATGCATATTCCTTCATTTTGATTCTCATTTGCTTGTTATGATCAACATTTCATTCATTACGATACATATTTCTTCATTTTGATGCACATTCAAAAGTTATGATCACCATTTCCTTCGTTTAGATGCATATTCCTTCATTTTGATGTTCATATTCATGTTATGATCAACATATCCTTCGTTTCGATGCATATTTTCATTCATTTTGATGCCCAATAGCTTTATATGATCAACATTTCCTTCGTTTCGATACATATTCCGTCATTTTGATCTTCATTCTCTTGTTATTATCAATGTTTCCTTCGCTTCGATGCATATTCCCTTCATTTTGATGCTCATTCGCTTGTTATGATCATCATTTCCTTCGTTTCAATACATAGTCCGTCATTTTGATCCTCATTCGCTAGTTATTATCAATTGTTCCTTTGTTTCGATGTATATTTCCTTCATTTTAATGCCCATTCGCTTGATATGATCAACATTTCCTTCGTTTCGATACATATTCCTTCCTTTTGATCCTCATTCGCTTGTTATTAGCAACATTTCCTTCACTTCGATGCACATTTCCTTCATTTTGATGCTCATTCGCTTGTTATGATCAACATTTCCTTCGTTTCGACTTACATTTCCTTCATTTTGATGCTCATTTGCCTGTTATGATCAACATTTCCTTCATTTCGATGCATGCTTCCTTCATTTTAATGCTCATTTTCTCACTACGATCAACATTTCCTTCGTTTCGATGCATATTTCCTTCATTTTGATGCTCATTCGTTTGTTATGATCAACATTTTCTTCGTTTCGATGCATATTTCCTTCATTTTGATGCTCATTCGCTTGTTATGATCAACATTTCCTTCGTTACGAAATATTTCTTTCATTTTGATGCTCATTTTCTTGTTATGATCAATATTTCCTTCGTTTCGACGCACATTTCCTTCATTTTGATACTCATTCGCTTGTTATGATCAACATTTCCTTCATTTCTGATGCTTGTTTCCTTAATTTTGACGTTCATTTTCTCATTACGATCAACATTTCCTTCATTTCGATGCATATTTCCTTCATTCTAATGCCCATTCGCTTTATATGATGAACATTTCCTTCGTTTAAATACATATTCCGCCATTTTGATCCTCATTCGCTTGTTATTATCAACATTTCATTCGCTTTGATGCTTATTTCATTCATTTTGATGCTCATTCGCGTGTTATGATCATCATTTCCTTCATTTAGATGCATATTTCTTTCATTTTCATACCCATTCGCTTGTTATGATAAACATTTCCTTCGTTTCGATACATATTCCTTAATTTTAACGCTCATTTGCTTGTTATGATCAACATTTCCTTCATTACGTTGCATATTTCTTCATTTTGATGCACATTCGAATGTTATGATCACCATTTCCTTCGTTTAGATGCATATTCCTTCATTTTGATGTTCATATGCATGTTATGATCAATATATCCTTCGTTTCGATGCATATCTCTTTCATTTTGATGCCCATTCGCTTTATATGATCAACATTTCCTTCGTTTTGATGCTCATTCGCTTGTTATGATCATCATTTCCTTCGTTTCGATGCATATTTCCATCATTTTGATTCCCATTCGTTTTATATGATCAACATTTCCTTTGTTTTGATACATATTCCGTCATTTTGATCCTCATTCGCTAGTTATTATCAATAGTTCCTTTGCTTCGATGTATATTTCCTTCATTTTGATGCCCATTCGCTTGATATGATCAACATTTCCATCGTTTCGATACATATTCCTTCATTTTGATCCTCATTCGCTTGTTATTATCAACATTTCTTTCGCTTCGATACATATTTCCTTCATTTTGATGCTCATTCGCTTGTTATGATCAATATTTCCTTCGTTTCGACGCATATTTACTTCATTTTGATGCTCATTCGCATGTTATGATCAACGTTTCCTTCATTTCGAAGCATATTTCCTTCATTTTGATTCTCATTCTCTTGTTATATGATAAACATTTCCTTCGGTTCAATGCTTGTTTCTTCATTTTGATGCTCATTCGCGTGTTATGATCAACATTTCCTTCGTTTCGATGCATATTTCTTTCATTTTGATGCCCATTCGCTTGTTATGATAAACATTTCCTTTGTTTCGATACATATTCCTTAATTTTAACGCTCATTCGCTTGTTATGATCGACGTTTACTTCGTTTAAATGCATATTCTTTCATTTTGATTCTTATTGGCCTGTTATGATCAACATTTCCTTCGTTTTGATGCATATTTCCATTATTTTGATGCTCATTCGCATGTAATGATTAACATTTCCTTCGTTTCGATGCATATTTCCTTCATTTTGATGCTCATTCGTTTGTTATGATCAACATTTCTTTAGTTACGACACATATTTCCTTCATTTTGATGCTCATTCGCTTGTTATATGATCAAGTTTTGATGCATATTCCTTAATTTTGATGCTCATTCGCATGTTATAATCAACATTTACTTCGTTTCGATACATATTTCTTTCATTTTGATGCCCATTCGCTTGTTATGACAAACATTTACTTCGTTTCGATTCATATTCCTTCATTTTAATGTTCATTCGCTAGTTATGATCAACATTTCCTTTGTTTCGATGCATATTCCTTCATTTTGATGCTCATTTGCTTGTTATGATTAAAATTTCCTTCGTTTCGATGCATATTTCCTTCATTTTGATGCTCATTCTCCTTTTATGATCAACTTTTCCTTCGTTTCGATGAATATTCCCTTAATTTTATGCCCAATCGCTTGTTATGATCAACATTTCCTTTGTTTCGATGCATATTCCTTCATTTTGATGCTCATTTGCTTGTTATGATTAAAATTTCCTTCGTTTCGATGCATATTTCCTTCATTTTGATGCTCATTCTCCTTTTATGATCAACTTTTCCTTCGTTTCGATGAATATTCCCTTAATTTTATGCCCAATCGCTTGTTATGATCAACATTTCCTTCCTTTCGATGCATATTCCTTCATTTTGATTCTCATTTGCTTGTTATGATCAACATTTCATTCATTACGATACATATTTCTTCATTTTGATGCACATTCAAAAGTTATGATCACCATTTCCTTCGTTTGGATGCATATTCCTTCATTTTGATGTTCATATTCATGTTATGATCAACATATCCTTCGTTTCGATGCATATTTTCATTCATTTTGATGCCCAATAGCTTTATATGATCAACATTTCCTTCGTTTCGATACATATTCCGTCATTTTGATCTTCATTCTCTTGTTATTATCAATGTTTCCTTCGCTTCGATGCATATTCCCTTCATTTTGATGCTCATTCGCTTGTTATGATCATCATTTCCTTCGTTTCAATACATAGTCCGTCATTTTGATCCTCATTCGCTAGTTATTATCAATTGTTCCTTTGTTTCGATGTATATTTCCTTCATTTTAATGCCCATTCGCTTGATATGATCAACATTTCCTTCGTTTCGATACATATTCCTTCCTTTTGATCCTCATTCGCTTGTTATTAGCAACATTTCCTTCACTTCGATGCACATTTCCTTCATTTTGATGCTCATTCGCTTGTTATGATCAACATTTCCTTCGTTTCGACTTACATTTCCTTCATTTTGATGCTCATTTGCCTGTTATGATCAACATTTCCTTCATTTCGATGCATGCTTCCTTCATTTTAATGCTCATTTTCTCACTACGATCAACATTTCCTTCGTTTCGATGCATATTTCCTTCATTTTGATGCTCATTCGTTTGTTATGATCAACATTTTCTTCGTTTCGATGCATATTTCCTTCATTTTGATGCTCATTCGCTTGTTATGATCAACATTTCCTTCGTTACGAAATATTTCTTTCATTTTGATGCTCATTTTCTTGTTATGATCAATATTTCCTTCGTTTCGACGCACATTTCCTTCATTTTGATACTCATTCGCTTGTTATGATCAACATTTCCTTCATTTCTGATGCTTGTTTCCTTAATTTTGACGTTCATTTTCTCATTACGATCAACATTTCCTTCATTTCGATGCATATTTCCTTCATTCTAATGCCCATTCGCTTTATATGATGAACATTTCCTTCGTTTAAATACATATTCCGCCATTTTGATCCTCATTCGCTTGTTATTATCAACATTTCATTCGCTTTGATGCTTATTTCATTCATTTTGATGCTCATTCGCGTGTTATGATCATCATTTCCTTCATTTAGATGCATATTTCTTTCATTTTCATACCCATTCGCTTGTTATGATAAACATTTCCTTCGTTTCGATACATATTCCTTAATTTTAACGCTCATTTGCTTGTTATGATCAACATTTCCTTCATTACGTTGCATATTTCTTCATTTTGATGCACATTCGAATGTTATGATCACCATTTCCTTCGTTTAGATGCATATTCCTTCATTTTGATGTTCATATGCATGTTATGATCAATATATCCTTCGTTTCGATGCATATCTCTTTCATTTTGATGCCCATTCGCTTTATATGATCAACATTTCCTTCGTTTTGATGCTCATTCGCTTGTTATGATCATCATTTCCTTCGTTTCGATGCATATTTCCATCATTTTGATTCCCATTCGTTTTATATGATCAACATTTCCTTTGTTTTGATACATATTCCGTCATTTTGATCCTCATTCGCTAGTTATTATCAATAGTTCCTTTGCTTCGATGTATATTTCCTTCATTTTGATGCCCATTCGCTTGATATGATCAACATTTCCATCGTTTCGATACATATTCCTTCATTTTGATCCTCATTCGCTTGTTATTATCAACATTTCTTTCGCTTCGATACATATTTCCTTCATTTTGATGCTCATTCGCTTGTTATGATAAATATTTCCTTCGTTTCGACGCATATTTACTTAATTTTGATGCTCATTCGCATGTTATGATCAACGTTTCCTTCATTTCGAAGCATATTTCCTTCATTTTGTTCTTATTCTCTTGTTATATGATAAACATTTCCTTCGGTTCAATGCTTGTTCCTTCATTTTGATGCTCATTCGCGTGTTATGATCAACATTTCCTTCGTTTCTATGCATATTTCTTTCATTTTGATGCCCATTCGCTTGTTATGATAAACATTTCCTTTGTTTCGATACATATTCCTTAATTTTAACGCTCATTCGCTTGTTATGATCGACGTTTACTTCGTTTAAATGCATATTCCTTCATTTTGATTCTTATTGGCCTGTTATGATCAACATTTCCTTCGTTTTGATGCATATTTCCTTTATTTTGATGCTCATTCGCATGTAATGATTAACATTTCCTTCGTTTCGATGCAAATTTCCTTCATTTTGATGCTCATTCGTTTGTTATGATCAACATTTCTTTAGTTACGACACATATTTCCTTCATTTTGATGCTCATTCGCTTGTTATATGATCAAGTTTTGATGCATATTCCTTAATTTTGATGCTCATTCGCATGTTATAATCAACATTTACTTCGTTTCGATACATATTTCTTTCATTTTGATGCCCATTCGTTTGTTATGACAAACATTTACTTCGTTTCGATTCATATTCCTTTATTTTAATGTTCATTCGCTTGTTATGATCAACATTTCCTTTGTTTCGATGCATATTCCTTCATTTTGATGCTCATTTGCTTGTTATGATTAAAATTTCCTTCTTTTCGATGCATATTTCCTTCATTTTGATGCTCATTCTCCTTTTATGATCAACTTTTCCTTCGTTTCGATGAATATTCCCTTAATTTTGATGCTCAATCGCTTGTTATGATCAACATTTCCTTCCTTTCGATGCATATTCCTTCATTTTGATTCTCATTTGGTGTTATGATCAACATTTCCTTCATTACGATACATATTTCTTCATTTTGATGCACATTCAAAAGTTATGATCACCATTTCCTTCGTTTAGATGCATATTCCTTCATTTTGATGTTCATATTCATGTTATGATCAACATATCCTTCATTTCAATGCATATTTTCATTCATTTTGATGCCCAATAGCTTTATATGATCTACATTTCCTTCGTTTCGATACATATTCCGTCATTTTGATCTTCATTCTCTTGTTATTATCAATATTTCCTTCGCTTCGATGCATATTCCCTTCATTTTGATGCTCATTCGCTTGTTATGATCATCATTTCCTTCCTTTCGATGCATATTTCCTTCATTTTAATGCCCATTCATTTTATATGATCAACATTTCCTTCGTTTCAATACATAGTCCGTCATTTTGATCCTCATTCGCTGGTTATTATCAACTGTTCCTTTGTTTCGATGTATATTTCCTTCATTTTAATGCCCATTCGCTTGATATGATCAACATTTCCTTCGTTTCGATACATATTCCTTCATTTTGATCCTCATTCGCTTGTTATTAGCAACATTTCCTTCACTTCGATGCATATTTCCTTCATTTTGATGCTCATTTGCCTGTTATGATCAACATTTCCTTCGTTTCGACTTACATTTCCTTCATTTTGATGCTCATTTGCCTGTTATGATCAACATTTCCTTCATTTTGATGCATGCTTCCTTCATTTTAATGCTCATTTTCTCACTACGATCAACATTTCCTTCGTTTCGATGCATATTTCCTTCATTTTGATGCTCATTCGTTTGTTATGATCAACATTTTCTTCGTTTCGATGCATATTTCCTTCATTTTGATGCTCATTCGCTTGTTATGATCAACATTTCCTTCGTTACGATGAATATTTCTTTCATTTTGATGCTCATTTTCTTGTTATGATCAATATTTCCTTCGTTTCGACGCACATTTCCTTCATTTTGATACTCATTCGCTTGTTATGATCAACATTTCCTTCATTTCTGATGCTTGTTTCCTTCATTTTGACGTTCATTTTCTCATTACGATCAACATTTCCTTCATTTCGATGCATATTTCCTTCATTCTAATGCCCATTCGCTTTATATGATGAACATTTCCTTCGTTTAAATACATATTCCGCCATTTTGATCCTCATTCGCTTGTTATTATCAACATTTCATTCGCTTTGATGCTTATTTCATTCATTTTGATGCTCATTCGCGTGTTATGATCATCATTTCCTTCATTTAGATGCATATTTCTTTCATTTTCATACCCATTCGCTTGTTATGATAAACATTTCCTTCGTTTCGATACATATTCCTTAATTTTAACGCTCATTTGCTTGTTATGATCAACATTTCCTTCATTACGTTGCATATTTCTTCATTTTGATGCACATTCAAATGTTATGATCACCATTTCCTTCGTTTAGATGCATATTCCTTCATTTTGATGTTCATATGCATGTTATGATCAATATATCCTTCGTTTCGATGCATATCTCTTTCATTTTGATGCCCATTCGCTTTATATGATCAACATTTCCTTCGTTTTGATGCTCATTCGCTTGTTATGATCATCATTTCCTTCGTTTCGATGCATATTTCCATCATTTTGATTCCCATTCGTTTTATATGATCAACATTTCCTTTGTTTTGATACATATTCCGTCATTTTGATCCTCATTCGCTAGTTATTATCAATAGTTCCTTTGCTTCGATGTATATTTCCTTCATTTTGATGCCCATTCGCTTGATATGATCAACATTTCCATCGTTTCGATACATATTCCTTCATTTTGATCCTCATTCGCTTGTTATTATCAACATTTCTTTCGCTTCGATACATATTTCCTTCATTTTGATGCTCATTCGCTTGTTATGATCAATATTTCCTTCGTTTCGACGCATATTTACTTAATTTTGATGCTCATTCGCATGTTATGATCAACGTTTCCTTCATTTCGAAGCATATTTCCTTCATTTTGATTCTCATTCTCTTGTTATATGATAAACATTTCCTTCGGTTCAATGCTTGTTCCTTCATTTTGATGCTCATTCGCGTGTTATGATCAACATTTCCTTCGTTTCTATGCATATTTCTTTCATTTTGATGCCCATTCGCTTGTTATGATAAACATTTCCTTTGTTTCGATACATATTCCTTAATTTTAACGCTCATTCGCTTGTTATGATCGACGTTTACTTCGTTTAAATGCATATTCCTTCATTTTGATTCTTATTGGCCTGTTATGATCAACATTTCCTTCGTTTTGATGCATATTTCCTTTATTTTGATGCTCATTCGCATGTAATGATTAACATTTCCTTCGTTTCGATGCAAATTTCCTTCATTTTGATGCTCATTCGTTTGTTATGATCAACATTTCTTTAGTTACGACACATATTTCCTTCATTTTGATGCTCATTCGCTTGTTATATGATCAAGTTTTGATGCATATTCCTTAATTTTGATGCTCATTCGCATGTTATAATCAACATTTACTTCGTTTCGATACATATTTCTTTCATTTTGATGCCCATTCGTTTGTTATGACAAACATTTACTTCGTTTCGATTCATATTCCTTTATTTTAATGTTCATTCGCTTGTTATGATCAACATTTCCTTTGTTTCGATGCATATTCCTTCATTTTGATGCTCATTTGCTTGTTATGATTAAAATTTCCTTCTTTTCGATGCATATTTCCTTCATTTTGATGCTCATTCTCCTTTTATGATCAACTTTTCCTTCGTTTCGATGAATATTCCCTTAATTTTGATGCTCAATCGCTTGTTATGATCAACATTTCCTTCCTTTCGATGCATATTCCTTCATTTTGATTCTCATTTGGTGTTATGATCAACATTTCCTTCATTACGATACATATTTCTTCATTTTGATGCACATTCAAAAGTTATGATCACCATTTCCTTCGTTTAGATGCATATTCCTTCATTTTGATGTTCATATTCATGTTATGATCAACATATCCTTCATTTCAATGCATATTTTCATTCATTTTGATGCCCAATAGCTTTATATGATCTACATTTCCTTCGTTTCGATACATATTCCGTCATTTTGATCTTCATTCTCTTGTTATTATCAATATTTCCTTCGCTTCGATGCATATTCCCTTCATTTTGATGCTCATTCGCTTGTTATGATCATCATTTCCTTCCTTTCGATGCATATTTCCTTCATTTTAATGCCCATTCATTTTATATGATCAACATTTCCTTCGTTTCAATACATAGTCCGTCATTTTGATCCTCATTCGCTGGTTATTATCAACTGTTCCTTTGCTTCGATGTATATTTCCTTCATTTTGATGCCCATTCGCTTGATATGATCAACATTTCCATCGTTTCGATACATATTCCTTCATTTTGATCCTCATTCGCTTGTTATTATCAACATTTCTTTCGCTTCGATACATATTTCCTTCATTTTGATGCTCATTCGCTTGTTATGATCAATATTTCCTTCGTTTCGACGCATATTTACTTCATTTTGATGCTCATTCGCATGTTATGATCAACGTTTCCTTCATTTCGAAGCATATTTCCTTCATTTTGATTCTCATTCTCTTGTTATATGATAAACATTTCCTTCGGTTCAATGCTTGTTTCTTCATTTTGATGCTCATTCGCGTGTTATGATCAACATTTCCTTCGTTTCGATGCATATTTCTTTCATTTTGATGCCCATTCGCTTGTTATGATAAACATTTCCTTTGTTTCGATACATATTCCTTAATTTTAACGCTCATTCGCTTGTTATGATCGACGTTTACTTCGTTTAAATGCATATTCTTTCATTTTGATTCTTATTGGCCTGTTATGATCAACATTTCCTTCGTTTTGATGCATATTTCCATTATTTTGATGCTCATTCGCATGTAATGATTAACATTTCCTTCGTTTCGATGCATATTTCCTTCATTTTGATGCTCATTCGTTTGTTATGATCAACATTTCTTTAGTTACGACACATATTTCCTTCATTTTGATGCTCATTCGCTTGTTATATGATCAAGTTTTGATGCATATTCCTTAATTTTGATGCTCATTCGCATGTTATAATCAACATTTACTTCGTTTCGATACATATTTCTTTCATTTTGATGCCCATTCGCTTGTTATGACAAACATTTACTTCGTTTCGATTCATATTCCTTCATTTTAATGTTCATTCGCTAGTTATGATCAACATTTCCTTTGTTTCGATGCATATTCCTTCATTTTGATGCTCATTTGCTTGTTATGATTAAAATTTCCTTCGTTTCGATGCATATTTCCTTCATTTTGATGCTCATTCTCCTTTTATGATCAACTTTTCCTTCGTTTCGATGAATATTCCCTTAATTTTGATGCCCAATCGCTTGTTATGATCAACATTTCCTTCCTTTCGATGCATATTCCTTCATTTTGATTCTCATTTGCTTGTTATGATCAACATTTCATTCATTACGATACATATTTCTTCATTTTGAAGCACATTCAAAAGTTATGATCACCATTTCCTTCGTTTAGATGCATATTCCTTCATTTTGATGTTCATATTCATGTTATGATCAACATATCCTTCGTTTCGATGCATATTTTCATTCATTTTGATGCCCAATAGCTTTATATGATCAACATTTCCTTCGTTTCGATACATATTCCGTCATTTTGATCTTCATTCTCTTGTTATTATCAATGTTTCCTTCGCTTCGATGCATATTCCCTTCATTTTGATGCTCATTCGCTTGTTATGATCATCATTTCCTTCGTTTCAATACATAGTCCGTCATTTTGATCCTCATTCGCTAGTTATTATCAATTGTTCCTTTGTTTCGATGTATATTTCCTTCATTTTAATGCCCATTCGCTTGATATGATCAACATTTCCTTCGTTTCGATACATATTCCTTCCTTTTGATCCTCATTCGCTTGTTATTAGCAACATTTCCTTCACTTCGATGCACATTTCCTTCATTTTGATGCTCATTCGCTTGTTATGATCAACATTTCCTTCGTTTCGACTTACATTTCCTTCATTTTGATGCTCATTTGCCTGTTATGATCAACATTTCCTTCATTTCGATGCATGCTTCCTTCATTTTAATGCTCATTTTCTCACTACGATCAACATTTCCTTCGTTTCGATGCATATTTCCTTCATTTTGATGCTCATTCGTTTGTTATGATCAACATTTTCTTCGTTTCGATGCATATTTCCTTCATTTTGATGCTCATTCGCTTGTTATGATCAACATTTCCTTCGTTACGAAATATTTCTTTCATTTTGATGCTCATTTTCTTGTTATGATCAATATTTCCTTCGTTTCGACGCACATTTCCTTCATTTTGATACTCATTCGCTTGTTATGATCAACATTTCCTTCATTTCTGATGCTTGTTTCCTTAATTTTGACGTTCATTTTCTCATTACGATCAACATTTCCTTCATTTCGATGCATATTTCCTTCATTCTAATGCCCATTCGCTTTATATGATGAACATTTCCTTCGTTTAAATACATATTCCGCCATTTTGATCCTCATTCGCTTGTTATTATCAACATTTCATTCGCTTTGATGCTTATTTCATTCATTTTGATGCTCATTCGCGTGTTATGATCATCATTTCCTTCATTTAGATGCATATTTCTTTCATTTTCATACCCATTCGCTTGTTATGATAAACATTTCCTTCGTTTCGATACATATTCCTTAATTTTAACGCTCATTTGCTTGTTATGATCAACATTTCCTTCATTACGTTGCATATTTCTTCATTTTGATGCACATTCGAATGTTATGATCACCATTTCCTTCGTTTAGATGCATATTCCTTCATTTTGATGTTCATATGCATGTTATGATCAATATATCCTTCGTTTCGATGCATATCTCTTTCATTTTGATGCCCATTCGCTTTATATGATCAACATTTCCTTCGTTTTGATGCTCATTCGCTTGTTATGATCATCATTTCCTTCGTTTCGATGCATATTTCCATCATTTTGATTCCCATTCGTTTTATATGATCAACATTTCCTTTGTTTTGATACATATTCCGTCATTTTGATCCTCATTCGCTAGTTATTATCAATAGTTCCTTTGCTTCGATGTATATTTCCTTCATTTTGATGCCCATTCGCTTGATATGATCAACATTTCCATCGTTTCGATACATATTCCTTCATTTTGATCCTCATTCGCTTGTTATTATCAACATTTCTTTCGCTTCGATACATATTTCCTTCATTTTGATGCTCATTCGCTTGTTATGATCAATATTTCCTTCGTTTCGACGCATATTTACTTCATTTTGATGCTCATTCGCATGTTATGATCAACGTTTCCTTCATTTCGAAGCATATTTCCTTCATTTTGATTCTCATTCTCTTGTTATATGATAAACATTTCCTTCGGTTCAATGCTTGTTTCTTCATTTTGATGCTCATTCGCTTGTTATGATAAACATTTCCTTTGTTTCGATACATATTCCTTAATTTTAACGCTCATTCGCTTGTTATGATCGACGTTTACTTCGTTTAAATGCATATTCTTTCATTTTGATTCTTATTGGCCTGTTATGATCAACATTTCCTTCGTTTTGATGCATATTTCCATTATTTTGATGCTCATTCGCATGTAATGATTAACATTTCCTTCGTTTCGATGCATATTTCCTTCATTTTGATGCTCATTCGTTTGTTATGATCAACATTTCTTTAGTTACGACACATATTTCCTTCATTTTGATGCTCATTCGCTTGTTATATGATCAAGTTTTGATGCATATTCCTTAATTTTGATGCTCATTCGCATGTTATAATCAACATTTACTTCGTTTCGATACATATTTCTTTCATTTTGATGCCCATTCGCTTGTTATGACAAACATTTACTTCGTTTCGATTCATATTCCTTCATTTTAATGTTCATTCGCTAGTTATGATCAACATTTCCTTTGTTTCGATGCATATTCCTTCATTTTGATGCTCATTTGCTTGTTATGATTAAAATTTCCTTCGTTTCGATGCATATTTCCTTCATTTTGATGCTCATTCTCCTTTTATGATCAACTTTTCCTTCGTTTCGATGAATATTCCCTTAATTTTATGCCCAATCGCTTGTTACGATCAACATTTCCTTCCTTTCGATGCATATTCCTTCATTTTGATTCTCATTTGCTTGTTATGATCAACATTTCATTCATTACGATACATATTTCTTCATTTTGATGCACATTCAAAAGTTATGATCACCATTTCCTTCGTTTGGATGCATATTCCTTCATTTTGATGTTCATATTCATGTTATGATCAACATATCCTTCGTTTCGATGCATATTTTCATTCATTTTGATGCCCAATAGCTTTATATGATCAACATTTCCTTCGTTTCGATACATATTCCGTCATTTTGATCTTCATTCTCTTGTTATTATCAATGTTTCCTTCGCTTCGATGCATATTCCCTTCATTTTGATGCTCATTCGCTTGTTATGATCATCATTTCCTTCGTTTCAATACATAGTCCGTCATTTTGATCCTCATTCGCTAGTTATTATCAATTGTTCCTTTGTTTCGATGTATATTTCCTTCATTTTAATGCCCATTCGCTTGATATGATCAACATTTCCTTCGTTTCGATACATATTCCTTCCTTTTGATCCTCATTCGCTTGTTATTAGCAACATTTCCTTCACTTCGATGCACATTTCCTTCATTTTGATGCTCATTCGCTTGTTATGATCAACATTTCCTTCGTTTCGACTTACATTTCCTTCATTTTGATGCTCATTTGCCTGTTATGATCAACATTTCCTTCATTTCGATGCATGCTTCCTTCATTTTAATGCTCATTTTCTCACTACGATCAACATTTCCTTCGTTTCGATGCATATTTCCTTCATTTTGATGCTCATTCGTTTGTTATGATCAACATTTTCTTCGTTTCGATGCATATTTCCTTCATTTTGATGCTCATTCGCTTGTTATGATCAACATTTCCTTCGTTACGAAATATTTCTTTCATTTTGATGCTCATTTTCTTGTTATGATCAATATTTCCTTCGTTTCGACGCACATTTCCTTCATTTTGATACTCATTCGCTTGTTATGATCAACATTTCCTTCATTTCTGATGCTTGTTTCCTTAATTTTGACGTTCATTTTCTCATTACGATCAACATTTCCTTCATTTCGATGCATATTTCCTTCATTCTAATGCCCATTCACTTTATATGATGAACATTTCCTTCGTTTAAATACATATTCCGCCATTTTGATCCTCATTCGCTTGTTATTATCAACATTTCATTCGCTTTGATGCTTATTTCATTCATTTTGATGCTCATTCGCGTGTTATGATCATCATTTCCTTCATTTAGATGCATATTTCTTTCATTTTCATACCCATTCGCTTGTTATGATAAACATTTCCTTCGTTTCGATACATATTCCTTAATTTTAACGCTCATTTGCTTGTTATGATCAACATTTCCTTCATTACGTTGCATATTTCTTCATTTTGATGCACATTCGAATGTTATGATCACCATTTCCTTCGTTTAGATGCATATTCCTTCATTTTGATGTTCATATGCATGTTATGATCAATATATCCTTCGTTTCGATGCATATCTCTTTCATTTTGATGCCCATTCGCTTTATATGATCAACATTTCCTTCGTTTTGATGCTCATTCGCTTGTTATGATCATCATTTCCTTCGTTTCGATGCATATTTCCATCATTTTGATTCCCATTCGTTTTATATGATCAACATTTCCTTTGTTTTGATACATATTCCGTCATTTTGATCCTCATTCGCTAGTTATTATCAATAGTTCCTTTGCTTCGATGTATATTTCCTTCATTTTGATGCCCATTCGCTTGATATGATCAACATTTCCATCGTTTCGATACATATTCCTTCATTTTGATCCTCATTCGCTTGTTATTATCAACATTTCTTTCGCTTCGATACATATTTCCTTCATTTTGATGCTCATTCGCTTGTTATGATAAATATTTCCTTCGTTTCGACGCATATTTACTTAATTTTGATGCTCATTCGCATGTTATGATCAACGTTTCCTTCATTTCGAAGCATATTTCCTTCATTTTGTTCTTATTCTCTTGTTATATGATAAACATTTCCTTCGGTTCAATGCTTGTTCCTTCATTTTGATGCTCATTCGCGTGTTATGATCAACATTTCCTTCGTTTCTATGCATATTTCTTTCATTTTGATGCCCATTCGCTTGTTATGATAAACATTTCCTTTGTTTCGATACATATTCCTTAATTTTAACGCTCATTCGCTTGTTATGATCGACGTTTACTTCGTTTAAATGCATATTCCTTCATTTTGATTCTTATTGGCCTGTTATGATCAACATTTCCTTCGTTTTGATGCATATTTCCTTTATTTTGATGCTCATTCGCATGTAATGATTAACATTTCCTTCGTTTCGATGCAAATTTCCTTCATTTTGATGCTCATTCGTTTGTTATGATCAACATTTCTTTAGTTACGACACATATTTCCTTCATTTTGATGCTCATTCGCTTGTTATATGATCAAGTTTTGATGCATATTCCTTAATTTTGATGCTCATTCGCATGTTATAATCAACATTTACTTCGTTTCGATACATATTTCTTTCATTTTGATGCCCATTCGTTTGTTATGACAAACATTTACTTCGTTTCGATTCATATTCCTTTATTTTAATGTTCATTCGCTTGTTATGATCAACATTTCCTTTGTTTCGATGCATATTCCTTCATTTTGATGCTCATTTGCTTGTTATGATTAAAATTTCCTTCTTTTCGATGCATATTTCCTTCATTTTGATGCTCATTCTCCTTTTATGATCAACTTTTCCTTCGTTTCGATGAATATTCCCTTAATTTTGATGCTCAATCGCTTGTTATGATCAACATTTCCTTCCTTTCGATGCATATTCCTTCATTTTGATTCTCATTTGGTGTTATGATCAACATTTCCTTCATTACGATACATATTTCTTCATTTTGATGCACATTCAAAAGTTATGATCACCATTTCCTTCGTTTAGATGCATATTCCTTCATTTTGATGTTCATATTCATGTTATGATCAACATATCCTTCATTTCAATGCATATTTTCATTCATTTTGATGCCCAATAGCTTTATATGATCTACATTTCCTTCGTTTCGATACATATTCCGTCATTTTGATCTTCATTCTCTTGTTATTATCAATATTTCCTTCGCTTCGATGCATATTCCCTTCATTTTGATGCTCATTCGCTTGTTATGATCATCATTTCCTTCCTTTCGATGCATATTTCCTTCATTTTAATGCCCATTCATTTTATATGATCAACATTTCCTTCGTTTCAATACATAGTCCGTCATTTTGATCCTCATTCGCTGGTTATTATCAACTGTTCCTTTGTTTCGATGTATATTTCCTTCATTTTAATGCCCATTCGCTTGATATGATCAACATTTCCTTCGTTTCGATACATATTCCTTCATTTTGATCCTCATTCGCTTGTTATTAGCAACATTTCCTTCACTTCGATGCATATTTCCTTCATTTTGATGCTCATTTGCCTGTTATGATCAACATTTCCTTCGTTTCGACTTACATTTCCTTCATTTTGATGCTCATTTGCCTGTTATGATCAACATTTCCTTCATTTTGATGCATGCTTCCTTCATTTTAATGCTCATTTTCTCACTACGATCAACATTTCCTTCGTTTCGATGCATATTTCCTTCATTTTGATGCTCATTCGTTTGTTATGATCAACATTTTCTTCGTTTCGATGCATATTTCCTTCATTTTGATGCTCATTCGCTTGTTATGATCAACATTTCCTTCGTTACGATGAATATTTCTTTCATTTTGATGCTCATTTTCTTGTTATGATCAATATTTCCTTCGTTTCGACGCACATTTCCTTCATTTTGATACTCATTCGCTTGTTATGATCAACATTTCCTTCATTTCTGATGCTTGTTTCCTTCATTTTGACGTTCATTTTCTCATTACGATCAACATTTCCTTCATTTCGATGCATATTTCCTTCATTCTAATGCCCATTCGCTTTATATGATGAACATTTCCTTCGTTTAAATACATATTCCGCCATTTTGATCCTCATTCGCTTGTTATTATCAACATTTCATTCGCTTTGATGCTTATTTCATTCATTTTGATGCTCATTCGCGTGTTATGATCATCATTTCCTTCATTTAGATGCATATTTCTTTCATTTTCATACCCATTCGCTTGTTATGATAAACATTTCCTTCGTTTCGATACATATTCCTTAATTTTAACGCTCATTTGCTTGTTATGATCAACATTTCCTTCATTACGTTGCATATTTCTTCATTTTGATGCACATTCAAATGTTATGATCACCATTTCCTTCGTTTAGATGCATATTCCTTCATTTTGATGTTCATATGCATGTTATGATCAATATATCCTTCGTTTCGATGCATATCTCTTTCATTTTGATGCCCATTCGCTTTATATGATCAACATTTCCTTCGTTTTGATGCTCATTCGCTTGTTATGATCATCATTTCCTTCGTTTCGATGCATATTTCCATCATTTTGATTCCCATTCGTTTTATATGATCAACATTTCCTTTGTTTTGATACATATTCCGTCATTTTGATCCTCATTCGCTAGTTATTATCAATAGTTCCTTTGCTTCGATGTATATTTCCTTCATTTTGATGCCCATTCGCTTGATATGATCAACATTTCCATCGTTTCGATACATATTCCTTCATTTTGATCCTCATTCGCTTGTTATTATCAACATTTCTTTCGCTTCGATACATATTTCCTTCATTTTGATGCTCATTCGCTTGTTATGATCAATATTTCCTTCGTTTCGACGCATATTTACTTAATTTTGATGCTCATTCGCATGTTATGATCAACGTTTCCTTCATTTCGAAGCATATTTCCTTCATTTTGATTCTCATTCTCTTGTTATATGATAAACATTTCCTTCGGTTCAATGCTTGTTCCTTCATTTTGATGCTCATTCGCGTGTTATGATCAACATTTCCTTCGTTTCTATGCATATTTCTTTCATTTTGATGCCCATTCGCTTGTTATGATAAACATTTCCTTTGTTTCGATACATATTCCTTAATTTTAACGCTCATTCGCTTGTTATGATCGACGTTTACTTCGTTTAAATGCATATTCCTTCATTTTGATTCTTATTGGCCTGTTATGATCAACATTTCCTTCGTTTTGATGCATATTTCCTTTATTTTGATGCTCATTCGCATGTAATGATTAACATTTCCTTCGTTTCGATGCAAATTTCCTTCATTTTGATGCTCATTCGTTTGTTATGATCAACATTTCTTTAGTTACGACACATATTTCCTTCATTTTGATGCTCATTCGCTTGTTATATGATCAAGTTTTGATGCATATTCCTTAATTTTGATGCTCATTCGCATGTTATAATCAACATTTACTTCGTTTCGATACATATTTCTTTCATTTTGATGCCCATTCGTTTGTTATGACAAACATTTACTTCGTTTCGATTCATATTCCTTTATTTTAATGTTCATTCGCTTGTTATGATCAACATTTCCTTTGTTTCGATGCATATTCCTTCATTTTGATGCTCATTTGCTTGTTATGATTAAAATTTCCTTCTTTTCGATGCATATTTCCTTCATTTTGATGCTCATTCTCCTTTTATGATCAACTTTTCCTTCGTTTCGATGAATATTCCCTTAATTTTGATGCTCAATCGCTTGTTATGATCAACATTTCCTTCCTTTCGATGCATATTCCTTCATTTTGATTCTCATTTGCTTGTTATGATCAACATTTCCTTCATTACGATACATATTTCTTCATTTTGATGCACATTCAAAAGTTATGATCACCATTTCCTTCGTTTAGATGCATATTCCTTCATTTTGATGTTCATATTCATGTTATGATCAACATATCCTTCGTTTCAATGCATATTTTCATTCATTTTGATGCCCAATAGCTTTATATGATCTACATTTCCTTCGTTTCGATACATATTCCGTCATTTTGATCTTCATTCTCTTGTTATTATCAATATTTCCTTCGCTTCGATGCATATTCCCTTCATTTTGATGCTCATTCGCTTGTTATGATCATCATTTCCTTCCTTTTGATGCATATTTCCTTCATTTTAATGTCCATTCATTTTATATGATCAACATTTCCTTCGTTTCAATACATAGTCCGTCATTTTGATCCTCATTCGCTGGTTATTATCAACTGTTCCTTTGTTTCGATGTATATTTCCTTCATTTTAATGCCCATTCGCTTGATATGATCAACATTTCCTTCGTTTCGATACATATTCCTTCATTTTGATCCTCATTCGCTTGTTATTAGCAACATTTCCTTCACTTCGATGCATATTTCCTTCATTTTGATGCTCATTTGCCTGTTATGATCAACATTTCCTTCGTTTCGACTTACATTTCCTTCATTTTGATGCTCATTTGCCTGTTATTATCAACATTTCCTTCATTTCGATGCATGCTTCCTTCATTTTAATGCTCATTTTCTCACTACGATCAACATTTCCTTCGTTTCGATGCATATTTCCTTCATTTTGATGCTCATTCGTTTGTTATGATCAACATTTTCTTCGTTTCGATGCATATTTCCTTCATTTTGATGCTCATTCGCTTGTTATGATCAACATTTCCTTCGTTACGATGAATATTTCTTTCATTTTGATGCTCATTTTCTTGTTATGATCAACATTTCCTTCGTTTCGACGCACATTTCCTTCATTTTGATACTCATTCGCTTGTTATGATCAACATTTCCTTCATTTCGATGCTTGTTTCCTTCATTTTGACGTTCATTTTCTCATTACGATCAACATTTCCTTCATTTCGATGCATATTTCCTTCATTTTAATGCCCATTCGCTTTATATGATGAACATTTCCTTCGTTTCAATACATATTCCGTCATTTTGATCCTCATTCGCTTGTTATTATCAACATTTCATTCACTTTGATGCATATTTCCTTCATTTTAATGCTCATTCGTTTGTTATGATCAATATTTCATTCATTTCGACGCACATTTCCTTCATTTTATTGCTCATTCGCTTGTTATGATCAATATTACTTTCTTTTCGATGCATGTTTCCTGCATTTTGATGCTCATTCTCTCATTACAATCAACATTTCTTTCGTTTCGATGCATATTTCCTTTATCTTGAAGCTCATTCGCTTGTTATTATCAACATTTTCTTTGTTTCGATGCATATTTCCTTCATTTTGATGCTCATTCGGTTGTTATGATCACCATTTCCTTCGTTTCGATGCAAATTCCTTCATTTTGATTCTCATTCGCATGTTATGATCAACGTTTCCTTCGTTTTGAAACATATTTCCTTCATTTTGATTCTCATTCCCTTGTTATATGATCAACATTTCCTTCATTTCGATGCATATTCCTTCATTTTGATGCTCATTCGTTTGTTATGATCAACATTTCCTTCGTTTCGACGCATATTTCCTTCATTTTGATGCTCGTTCGCTTTTTATGATCAACATTTCCTTCAATTCGACGCATGTTTCCTTCATTTTGATGCTCATTCTCTCATTATGATCAACATTTCATTCGTTTCGATGCAAATTTACTTCATTTTGATACTCATTTGCTTGTTATGATCAACATTTTCATCGTTTCGATGCATATTTTCTACGTTTTGATGCTCATATGCTTGTTATGATCGCCATTTCCTTTGTTTCGATGCAAATTCCTTCATTTTGAATCTCATTTGCATGTTATGATTAGCGTTTCCTTCGTTTCGAAGCATATTTCCTTTATTTTGAATCTCATTCTCTTGTTATATGATAAACATTTCCTTCGTTTTGATGCATGTTCCATCATTTTGATGCTCATTCGCGTGTTATGATCATCATTTCCTTCGTTTAGATGCATATTTCTTTCATTTTGATACCCATTCGCTTGTTATGATAAACATTTCCTTCGTTTCGATACATATTCCGTAATTTTAATGCTCATTCGCTTGTTATGATCAACATTTCCTTCATTACGTTGCATATTTCTTCATTTTGATGCACATTCGAATGTTATGATCACCATTTCCTTCGTTTAGATGCATATTCCTTCATTTTGATGTTCATATGCATGTTATGATCAATATATCCTTCGTTTCGATGCATATCTCCTTTATTTTGATGCCCATTCGCTTTATAAAATCAACATTTCCTTCGTTTTGATGCTCATTCGCTTGTTATGATCATCATTTCCTTCGTTTCGATGCATATTTCCATCATTTTGATTCCCATTCGTTTTATATGATCAACATTTCCTTCGTTTCGATACATATTCCGTCATTTTGATCCTCATTCGCTAGTTATTATCAGTAGTTCCTTTGCTTCGATGTATATTTCCTTCATTTTGATGCCCATTCGCTTGATATGATCAACATTTCCATCGTTTCGATACATATTCCTTCATTTTGATCCTCATTCGCTTGTTATTATCAACATTTCTTTCGCTTCGATACATATTTCCTTCCTTTTGATGCTCATTCGCTTGTTATGATCAATATTTCCTTCGTTTCGACGCATATTTACTTCATTTTGATGCTCATTCGCATGTTATGATCAACGTTTCCTTCATTTCGAAGCATATTTCCTTCATTTTGATTCTCATTCTCTTGTTATATGATAAACATTTCCATCGATTCAATGCTTGTTCCTTCATTTTGATGCTCATTCGCGTGTTATGATCAACATTTCCTTTGTTTCGATGCATATTTTTTCATTTTGATGCCCATTCGCTTGTTATAATAAACATTTCCTTTGTTTCGATACATATTCCTTAATTTTAATGCTCATTCGCTTGTTATGATCGATGTTTACTTCGTTTCAATGCATATTCCTACATTTTGATTCTTATTGGCCTGTTATGATCAACATTTCCTTCGTTTTGATGCATATTTCCTTTATTTTGATGCTCATTCGCATGTAATGATTAACATTTTCTTCATTTCGATGCATATTTCCTTCATTTTGATGCTCATTCGTTTGTTATGATCAACATTTCTTTAGTTACGACACATATTTCCTTCATTTTGATGCTCATTCGCTTGTTATATGATCAAGTTTTGATGCATATTCCTTAATTTTGATGCTCATTCGCATGTTATAATCAACATTTACTTCGTTTTGATACATATTTCTTTCATTTTGATGCCCATTCGCTTGTTATGACAAACATTTACTTCGTTTCGATTCATATTCCTTCATTTTAATGTTCATTCGCTTGTTATAATCAACAATTCCTTTGTTTCGATGCATATTCCTTCATTTTGATGCTCATTTGCTTGTTATGATTAAAATTTCCTTCGTTTCGATGCATATTTCCTTCATTTTGATGCTCATTCTCCTTTTATGATCAAGTTTTCCTTCGTTTCGATGAATATTCCCTTAATTTTGATGCTCAATCGCTTGTTATGATCAACATTTCCTTCCTTTCGATGCATATTCCTTCATTTTGATTCTCATTTGCTTGTTATGATCAACATTTCCTTCATTACGATACATATTTCTTCATTTTGATGCACATTCAAAAGTTATGATCACCATTTCCTTCGTTTAGATGCATATTCCTTCATTTTGATGTTCATATTCATGTTATGATCAACATATCATTCGTTTCGATGCATATTTTCATTCATTTTGATGCCCAATAGCTTTATATGATCAACATTTCCTTCGTTTCGATACATATTCCATCATTTTGATCTTCATTCTCTTGTTATTATCAATATTTCCTTCGCTTCGATGCATATTCCCTTCATTTTGATGCTCATTCGCTTGTTATGATCATCATTTCCTTCCTTTCGATGCATATTTCCTTCATTTTGATGCCCATTCGTTTTATATGATCAACATTTCCTTCGTTTCAATACATAGTCCATCATTTTGATCCTCATTCGCTAGTTATTATCAACTGTTCCTTTGCTTCGATGTATATTTCCTTCATTTTAATGCCCATTCGCTTGATATGATCAACATTTCCTTCGTTTCGATACATATTCCTTCATTTTGATCCTCATTCGCTTGTTATTAGCAACATTTCAATCACTTCGATGCATATTTCCTTCATTTTGATGCTCATTCGCTTGTTATGATCAACATTTCCTTCGTTTCGACGTACATTTCCTTCATTTTGATGCTCATTCGCCTGTTATGATCAACATTTCCTTCATTTCGATGCATGCTTCCTTCATTTTAATGCTCATTTTCTCACTACGATCAACATTTCCTTCGTTTCGATGCATATTTCCTTCATTTTGATACTCATTCGCTTGTTATGATCAACATTTCCTTCGTTTCTATGAAAATTCCTTCATTTTGATTCTCATTCGCATGTTATGATAAGTGTTTCCTTCATTTCGAAGCATATTTCCTTCATTTTGATTCTCATTCACTTGTTATATGATCAACATTTCCTTCATTTCGATGCATATTCCTTCATTTTTATGCTCATTCGCGTGTTATGATCAACATTTGCTTTGTTTCGATGCATATTTCCTTTATTTTGATGCTCATTTGCTTTTTATGATCAACATTTCCTTCGTTTCGATGCATATTCCTTCATTTTGATGCTCATTCGTATGTTATGATCAACATTTCCTTCGTTTCGATGCATATTTCCTTCATTTTGATGCTCATTCGCTTGTTATGATCACCATTTCCTTCGTTTCGATGCAAATTCCTTCATTTTGATTCTCATTCGCATGTTATTATCAACGTTTCCTTCATTTCGAAGAATATTTCCTTCATTTTGATTCTCATTCTCTTGTTATATGATCACCATTTCCTTCATTTCGATGCATATTCCTTCATTTTGATGCTCATTTGCTTGTTATGATCAATATTTCCTTCGTTTCGACGCATATTTCCTTCATTTTGATGTTCATTCTCTCATTACGATCAACATTTCCTTCGTTTTGATGCATATTTACTTCATTTTGAAGCTCATTCGCTTGTTATGATCAACATTTTCTTCATTTTGATGCATATTTCCTAATTTTGATGCTCATATACTTGTTATGATTGCCATTTCCTTCGTGTCGATGTAAATTCCTTCATTTTGATTCTCATTTGCATGTTATGATCAACATTTCCTTCATTTCGATGCATGTTTCCTTCATTTTGACGTTCATTTTCTCATTACGATCAACATTTCCTTCATTTAGATGCATATTTCCTTCATTTTGATGCCCATTCGCTTTATATGATGAACATTTCCTTCGTTTCAATACATATTCCGTCATTTTGATCCTCATTCGCTTGTTATTATCAACATTTCATTCGCTTTGATGCATATTTCCTTCATTTTGATGCTCATTCGCTTGTTATGATCAACATTTCATTCATTTCGACACACATTTCCTTCATTTTGATGCTCATTCGCTTGTTATAATCAACATTACTTTCTTTTCGATGCATGTTTCCTTCATTTTGATGCACATTCTCTCATTACAATCAACATTTCCTTCGTTTCGATGCATATTTCCTTTATCTTGATGCTCATTGGCTTGTTATTATCAACATTTTCTTTGTTTCGATGCATATTTCCTTCATTTTGATGCTCATTCGGTTGTTATGATCACCATTTCCTTCGTTTCGATGCAAATTCCTTCATTTTGAATCTCATTCGCATGTTATTATCAACGTTTCCTTTGTTTTGAAACATATTTCCTTCATTTTTATTCTCATTCTCTTGTTATATGATCAACATTTCCTTCATTTCAATGCATATTCTTTCATTTTGATGCTCATTCGTTTGTTATGATCAACATTTCCTTCGTTTCGACGCACATTTCCTTCATTTTGATGCTCGTTCTCTATTATGATCAACATTTCCTTTGTTTCGACGCATGTTTTGTTTATTTTGATGCTCATTCTCTCATTACGATCAACATTTCCTTCGTTTCGATGCATATTTACTTCATTTTGATGCTCATTCGCTTGTTATGATCAACATTTTCATCGTTTCGATGCATATTTCCAACGTTTTGATGCTCATATGCTTGTTATGATTGCCATTTCCTTCGTTTCGATGCAAATTCCTTTATTTTGATTCTTATTTGAATGTTATGATCAACGTTTCCTTCGTTTCGAAGCATATTTCCTTCATTTGGAATCTCATTCTCTTGTTATATGATAAACATTTCCTTCGTTTTGATGCATGTTCTTTCATTTTGATGCTCATTCGCGTGTTATGATCAATATTTCCTTCATTTAGATGCATATTTATTCCATTTTGATATCCATTCACTTGTTATGATAAACATTTCCTTCGTTTCGATACATATTCCTTAATTTTAACGCTCATTCGCTTGTTATGATCAACATTTCCTTCGTTTCGATGCATATTCCTTCATTTTGATGCTCATTCGTATGTTATGATATACATTTCATTCGTTTCGACGCACATTTCCTTCATTTTGATGCTCATTCGCTTGTTATGATCAACATTACTTTCTTTTCGATGCATGTTTCCTTCATTTTGATGATCATTCTCTCGTACAATCAATATTTCTTTCGTTTCGATGCATATTTCCTTTATCTTGATGCTCATTCGCTTGTTATTATCAACATTTTCTTTGTTTCGATGCATATTTCCTTCATTTTGATGCTCATTCGCTTGTTATGATCACCATTTCCTTCTTTTCGATGCAAATTCCTTCATTTTGATTCTTATTCGCATGTTATGATCAACGTTTCCTTCGTTTTGAAACATATTTCCTTCATTTTGATTCTCATTCTCTTATTTATGATTAACATTTCCTTCATTTCGATGCATATTCCTTCATTTTGATGCTCATTCACTTGTTATGATCAATATTTCCTTAGTTTCGACGCACATTTCCTTCATTTTGATGCTCGTTCGCTTGTTATGATCAACATTTCCTTCGTTTCGATGCATGTTTCCTTCATTTTGATGTTCATTCTCTCATTACGATCAACATTTCCTTCGTTTTGATGCATATTTACTTTATTTTGATGCTTATTCGCTTGTTATGATCAACATTTTATTCGTTTCGATGCATATTTCCTACATTTTGATGCTCATATGCTTGTTATGATCGCCATTTCCTTTGTTTCGATGCAAATTCCTTCATTTTGATTCTCATCCGCATGTAATGATCAACGTTTCCTTCGTTTCAAAGCATATTTCCTTCATTTTGATTCTCATTCTCTTGTTATATGATCAACATTTCCTTCATTTCGATGCATATTCCTTTATTTTGATGCTCATTCGCTTGTTATGATCAACAATTCCTTCGTTTTGATGCATATTTCCTTCATTTTGATACTCGTTCGCTTGTTATGATCAACATTCCCTTCGTTTCGATGAATGTTTGCTTCATTTTGATGTTCATTCTCTCATTACGATCAACATTTCATTCGTTTTGATGCATATTTACTTCATTTTGAAGCTCATTCGCTTGTTATGATCAACATTTTCTTCATTTTGATGCATATTTCCTAATTTTGATGCTCATATACTTGTTATGATTGCCATTTCCTTCGTGTCGATGCAAATTCCTTCATTTTGATTCTCATTTGCATGTTATGATCAACATTTCCTTCATTTCGATGCATGTTTCCTTCATTTTGACGTTCATTTTCTCATTACGATCAACATTTCCTTCATTTAGATGCATATTTCCTTCATTTTGATGCCCATTCGCTTTATATGATGAACATTTCCTTCGTTTCAATACATATTCCGTCATTTTGATCCTCATTCGCTTGTTATTATCAACATTTCATTCGCTTTGATGCATATTTCCTTCATTTTGATGCTCATTCGCTTGTTATGATCAACATTTCATTCATTTCGACGCACATTTGCTTCATTTTGATGCTCATTCGCTTGTTATGATCAACATTACTTTCTTTTCGATGCATGTTTCCTTCATTTTGATGATCATTCTCTCGTACAATCAATATTTCTTTCGTTTCGATGCATATTTCCTTTATCTTGATGCTCATTCGCTTGTTATTATCAACATTTTCTTTGTTTCGATGCATATTTCCTTCATTTTGATGCTCATTCGCTTGTTATGATCACCATTTCCTTCTTTTCGATGCAAATTCCTTCATTTTGATTCTTATTCGCATGTTATGATCAACGTTTCCTTCGTTTTGAAACATATTTCCTTTATTTTGATTCTCATTCTCTTGTTTATGATCAACATTTCCTTCATTTCGATGCATATTCCTTCATTTTGATGCTCATTCGCTTGTTATGATCAATATTTCCTTAGTTTCGACGCACATTTCCTTCATTTTGATGCTCGTTCGCTTGTTATGATCAACATTTCCTTCGTTTCGATGCATGTTTCCTTCATTTTGATGCTCATTCTCTCATTACGATCAACATTTCCTTCGTTTTGATGCATATTTACTTTATTTTGATGCTTATTCGCTTGTTATGATCAACATTTTATTCGTTTCGATGCTTATTTCCTACATTTTGATGCTCATATGCTTGTTATGACCGCCATTTCCTTCGTTTCGATGCAAATTCCTTCATTTTGATTCTCATCCGCATGTAATGATCAACGTTTCCTTCGTTTCGAAGCATATTTCCTTCATTTTGATTCTCATTCTCTTGTTATATGATCAACATTTCCTTCATTTCGATGCATATTCTTTTATTTTGATGCTCATTCGCTTGTTATGATCAACATTTCCTTCGTTTTGATGCATATTTCCTTCATTTTGATGCTCGTTCGCTTGTTATGATCAACATTTCCTTCGTTTCGATGCATGTTTCCTTCATTTTGATGTTCATTCTCTCATTACGATCAACATTTCCTTCGTTTTGATGCATATTTACTTTATTTTGATGCTTATTCGCTTGTTATGATCAACATTTTATTCGTTTCGATGCATATTTCCTACATTTTGATGCTCATATGCTTGTTATGATCGCCATTTCCTTTGTTTCGATGCAAATTCCTTCATTTTGATTCTCATCCGCATGTAATGATCAACGTTTCCTTCGTTTCAAAGCATATTTCCTTCATTTTGATTCTCATTCTCTTGTTATATGATCAACATTTCCTTCATTTCGATGCATATTCCTTTATTTTGATGCTCATTCGCTTGTTATGATCAACAATTCCTTCGTTTTGATGCATATTTCCTTCATTTTGATACTCGTTCGCTTGTTATGATCAACATTCCCTTCGTTTCGATGAATGTTTGCTTCATTTTGATGTTCATTCTCTCATTACGATCAACATTTCATTCGTTTTGATGCATATTTACTTCATTTTGAAGCTCATTCGCTTGTTATGATCAACATTTTCTTCATTTTGATGCATATTTCCTAATTTTGAAGCTCATATACTTGTTATGATTGCCATTTCCTTCGTGTCGATGCAAATTCCTTCATTTTGATTCTCATTTGCATGTTATGATCAACATTTCCTTCATTTCGATGCATGTTTCCTTCATTTTGACGTTCATTTTCTCATTACGATCAACATTTCCTTCATTTAGATGCATATTTCCTTCATTTTGATGCCCATTCGCTTTATATGATGAACATTTCCTTCGTTTCAATACATATTCCGTCATTTTGATCCTCATTCGCTTGTTATTATCAACATTTCATTCGCTTTGATGCATATTTCCTTCATTTTGATGCTCATTCGCTTGTTATGATCAACATTTCATTCATTTCGACACACATTTGCTTCATTTTGATGCTCATTCGCTTGTTATGATCAACATTACTTTCTTTTCGATGCATGTTTCCTTCATTTTGATGATCATTCTCTCGTACAATCAATATTTCTTTCGTTTCGATGCATATTTCCTTTATCTTGATGCTCATTCGCTTGTTATTATCAACATTTTCTTTGTTTCGATGCATATTTCCTTCATTTTGATGCTCATTCGCTTGTTATGATCACCATTTCCTTCTTTTCGATGCAAATTCCTTCATTTTGATTCTTATTCGCATGTTATGATCAACGTTTCCTTCGTTTTGAAACATATTTCCTTTATTTTGATTCTCATTCTCTTGTTTATGATCAACATTTCCTTCATTTCGATGCATATTCCTTCATTTTGATGCTCATTCGCTTGTTATGATCAATATTTCCTTAGTTTCGACGCACATTTCCTTCATTTTGATGCTCGTTCGCTTGTTATGATCAACATTTCCTTCGTTTCGATGCATGTTTCCTTCATTTTGATGCTCATTCTCTCATTACGATCAACATTTCCTTCGTTTTGATGCATATTTACTTTATTTTGATGCTTATTCGCTTGTTATGATCAACATTTTATTCGTTTCGATGCTTATTTCCTACATTTTGATGCTCATATGCTTGTTATGACCGCCATTTCCTTCGTTTCGATGCAAATTCCTTCATTTTGATTCTCATCCGCATGTAATGATCAACGTTTCCTTCGTTTCGAAGCATATTTCCTTCATTTTGATTCTCATTCTCTTGTTATATGATCAACATTTCCTTCATTTCGATGCATATTCTTTTATTTTGATGCTCATTCGCTTGTTATGATCAACATTTCCTTCGTTTTGATGCATATTTCCTTCATTTTGATGCTCGTTCGCTTGTTATGATCAACATTTCCTTCGTTTCGATGAATGTTTGCTTCATTTTGATGTTCATTCTCTCATTACGATCAACATTTCCTTCGTTTTGATGCATATTTACTTCATTTTGAAGCTCATTCGCTTGTTATGATCAATATTTTCTTCATTTTGATGCATATTTCCTAATTTTGATGCTCATATACTTGTTATGATTGCCATTTCCTTCGTGTCGATGCAAATTCCTTCATTTTGATTCTCATTTGCATGTTATGATCAACATTTCCTTTATTTCGATGCATGTTTCCTTCATTTTGACGTTCATTTTCTCATTACGATCAACATTTCCTTCATTTAGATGCATATTTCCTTCATTTTGATGCCCATTCGCTTTATATCATGAACTTTTCCTTCGTTTCAATACATATTCCGTCATTTTGATCCTCGTTCGCTTGTTATTATCAACATTTCATTCGCTTTGATGCATATTTCCTTCATTTTGATGCTCATTCGCTTGTTATGATCAACATTTCATTCATTTCGATGCACATTTCCTACAATTTAATGCTCATTCGTTTGTTATGATCAACATTACTTTCTTTTCGATGCATGTTTCCTTCATTTTGATGATCATTCTCTCATTACAATCAACATTTCTTTCGTTTCGATGCATATTTCCTTTATCTTGATGCTCATTCGCTTGTTATTATCAACATTTTCTTTGTTTCGATGCATATTTTCTTCATTTTGATGCTCATTCGCTTGTTATGATCACCATTTCCTTCTTTTCGATGCAAATTCCTTCATTTTGATTCTCATTTGCATGTTATGATCAACTTTTCCTTCATTTTGATTCTCATTCTCTTGTTTTATGATCAACATTTCCTTCATTTCGATGCATATTCCTTTATTTTGCTGCTCATTCGCTTGTCATGATCAACATTTCCTTCGTTTCGATGCATATTTCCTTCATTTTGATGCTCGTTCGCTTGTTATGATCAACATTTTCTTCGTTTCGATGAATGTTTCCTTCATTTTGATGTTCATTCTCTCATTACGATCAACATTTCCTTCGTTTTGATGCATATTTACTTTATTTTGATGCTTATTCGCTTGTTATGTTCAACATTTTATTCGTTTCGATGCATATTTCCTACATTTTGATGCTCATATGCTTGTTATGATCGCCATTTTCTTCGTTTCGATGTAAATTCCTTCATTTTGATTCTCATCCACATGTAATGATCAACGTTTCCTTCGTTTTGAAGCATATTTCCTTCATTTTGATTCTCATTCTCTTGTTATATGATCAACATTTCCTTCATTTCGATTCATATTCCTTTATTTTGATGCTCATTCGCTTGTTATGATCAACATTTCCTTCGTTTCGATGCATATTTCCTTCATTTTGATGCTCGTTCGCTTGTTATGATCAACATTTCCTTCGTTTCGATGAATGTTTCCTTCATTTTGATATTCATTCTCTCATTACGATCAACATTTCCTTCGTTTTGATGTATATTTACTTCATTTTGAAGCTCAGTCGCTTGTTATGATCAACATTTTCTTCGTTTTGATGCATATTTCCTACATTTTGATGCTCATATACTTGTTATGATTGCCATTTCCTTCGTGTCGATGCAAATTCTTTCATTTTGATTCTCATTTGCATGTTATGATCAACATTTCCTTCATTTCGATGCATGTTTCCTTCATTTTGACGTTCATTTTCTCATTACGATCAACATTTCCTTCATTTAGATGCATATTTCCTTCATTTTGATGCCCATTCGCTTTATATGATGAACATTTCCTTCTTTTCAATACATATTCCGTCATTTTGATCCTCATTCGCTTGTTACTATCAACATTTCATTCGCTTTGATGCATATTTCCTTCATTTTGATGCTCATTCGCTTGTTATGATCAACATTTCATTCATTTCGACGCACATTTCCTTCATTTTGATGCTCATTCGCTTGTTATGATCAACATTACTTTCTTTTCGATGCATGTTTCCTTCGTTTTGATGATCATTCTCTCGTTACAATCAACATTTCTTTCGTTTCGATGCATATTTCCTGCTCATTCGCTTGTTATTATCAACATTTTCTTTGTTTCGATGAATATTTCCTTCATTTTGATGCTCATTCGCTTGTTATGATCACCATTTCCTTCTTTTTGATACAAATTACTTCATTTTGATTCTCATTCGCATGTTATGATCAACGTTTCCTTCGTTTTGAAACATATTTCCTTCATTTTGATTCTCATTCTCTTGTTATATGATCAACATTTCCTTCATTTCGATGCATATTCCTTCATTTTGATGCTCATTCGCTTGTTATGATCAATATTTCCTTCGTTTCGACGCATATTTCCTTCATTTTGATGCTCGTTCGCTTGTTATGATCAACATTTCCTTCGTTTCGATGCATGTTTCCTTTATTTTGTTGCTCATTCTCTCATTACGATCAACATTTCCTTCGTTTTGATGCATATTTACTTTATTTTGATGCTTATTCGATGGTTATGATCAACATTTTCTTCGTTTCGATGCATATTTCCTACATTTTGATGCTCATATGCTTGTTATGATCGCCATTTCCTTCGTTTCGATGCAAATTCCTTCATTTTGATTCTCATCCGCATGTAATGATCAACGTTTCCTTCGTTTCGAAGCATATTTCCTTCATTTTGATTCTCATTCTCTTGTTATATGATCAACATTTCCTTTATTTCGATGCATATTCCTTTATTTTGATGCTCATTCGCTTGTTTTGATCAACATTTCCTTTATTTCGATGCATATTTCCTTCATTTTGATGCTCGTTCGCGTGTTATGATCAACATTTCCTTCGTTTTGATGCATATTTCTTTCATTTTGATGACCATTCGCTTGTTATGATAAACATTTCCTTCGTTTCAATACATATTCCTTAATTTTAACGCTCATTTGCTTGTTATAATCAACATTTCCTTCGTTTCGATGCATATTCCTTCATTTTAGTGCTCATTCGCATGTTATTATCAACATTTCTTTCGTTTCGATGCATATTTCTTTCATTTTGATGCTCATTTTCTTGTTATGATCAACATTTCCTTCGTTTCGACGCATATTTCCTTCATTTTGATACTCATTCGTTTGTTATGATCAACATTTCCTTCATTTCGATGCATGTTTCCTTCATTTTGACGCTCATTTTCTCATTACGATCAATATTTCCTTCATTTTGATGCATATTTCCTTCATTTTGATGCCCATTCGCTTTATATGATGAACATTTCCTTCGTTTCAATTCATATTCCGTCATTTTGATCCTCATTCGCTTGTTATTATCAACATTTCATTCGCTTGGATGCATATTTCCTTCATTTTAATGCTCATTCGCTTGTTATGATCAAGATTTCATTCAGTTCGATGCACATTTCCTTCATTTTGATGCTCATTCGTTTGTTATGATCAACCTTACTTTCTTTTCGATGCATGATTCCTTCATTTTGATGCTCATTCACTCATTACAATCAACATTTCCTTAGTTTCGATGCATATTTCCTTTATCTTGATGCTCATTCGCTTGTTATTATCAATATTTTCTTTGTTTCGATGCATATTTCCTTCATTTTGATGCTCATTCGCTTGTTATGATCACCATTTCCTTCGTTTCGATGCAAATTCCTTCATTTTGATTCTCATTCGCATGTTATGATCAACGTTTCCTTCGTTTTGAAACATATTTCCTTCATTTTGATTCTCATTCTCTTGTTATATGATCAACATTTCCTTCATTTCGATGCATATTCCTTCATTTTAATGCTCATTCGTTTGTTATGATCAACATTTCCTTTGTTTCGATGCATATTTCCTTCATTTTGATGCTCGTTCGCTTGTTATGATCAACATTTCCTTCGTTTCGATGCATGTTTCCTTCATTTTGATGTTCATTCTCTCATTACGATCAACATTTCCTTCGTTATGATGCATATTTACATCATTTTGAAACTTATTCGCTTGTTATGATCAACATTTTCTTCGTTTTGATGCATATTTCCTACATTTTGATGTTCATATACTTGTTATGATCGCCATTTCCTTTGTTTCGACGCAAATTCCTTCATTTTGATTCTCATTTGCATGTTATGATCAACGTTTCCTTCATTTCGATGCATATTTCCTTCATTTTGATTCTCATTCTCTTGTTATATGATAAACATTTTCTTCGTTTCGATGCATGTTCCTTTATTTTGATGCCCATTCGCTTGTTATGATAAACATTTTCTTCGCTTCAATACATATTCCTAAATTTTAACGCTCATTCGCTTGTTATGATCAACATTTCCTTCGTTTCGATGCATATTCCTTCATTTTGATGCTCATACGCATGTTATGATCAACATTTCCTTCGTTTCGATGCATATTTCTTTCATTTTAATGCTCATTTTCTTGTTATGATCAACATTTCCTTCGTTTCGACGCACATTTCCTTCATTTTGATTCTCATTCGCTTGTTATGATCAACATTTCCTACATTTCGATGCATGTTTTCTTCATTTTGATGCTCATTTTCTCATTACGATCAACATTTCCTTCGTTTCGATGCATATCTCCTTCATTTTGATGCCCATTCGCTTTGTATGATCAACATTTCCTTCGTTTCGATACATGTTCCGTCATTTTGATCTTCATTCGCTTGTTATTATCAACATTTCCTTCGCTTCGATGGATATTTCCTTCGTCTTGATGCTCATTCGCTTGTTATTATCAACATTTCCTTCGTTTCGACGCACATTTCCTTCATTTTGATGTTCATTCGCCTGTTATGATCAACATTTCCTTCATTTCGATGCATGTTTCCTTCATTTTAATGCTCATTTTCTCATTACGATCAACATTTCCTTCGTTTCGATGCTCATTCGCTTGTTATGATCAACATTTTGTTCGTTTCGATGCATATTTCCTTTATTTTGATGCTCATTCGCTTGTTATGATCAACATTTTCTTCGTTTATATGCAAATTCCTTTATTTTGATTCTCATTCGCATGTTATGATCAGTGTTTCCTTCATTTCGAAGCATATTACCTTCATTTTGATTCTCATTCTCTTGTTATATGATCAACATTTCCTTCATTTTGATCCATATTCCTTCATTTTGATGCTCATTTGCTTGTTACGATCAACATTTTCTTCGTTTCGACATGCATTTCCTTCATTTTGATGCTCGTTCGCTTGTTATGATCAACATTTCCTTCGTTTCGACACATGTTTCCTTCATTTTGATGCTCATTATCTCATTACGATCAACATTTCCTTCGTTTTGATGCATATTTACTTCATTTTGATGCTCATTCGCTTGTTATGATCATTATTTTCATCGTTTCGATGCATATTTCCTATGTTTTGATACTCATATGCTTGTTATGATCGCCATTTCCTTCGTTTCGATGCTAATTCCTTCATTTTGATTCACATTTGCATGTTATGATCAACGTTTCCTTCGTTTCGAAGCATATTTCCTTCATTTTGAATCTCATTCTCTTGTTATATGATAAACATTTCCTTCATTTTGATTCATGTTCCTTCATTTTGATGCTCATTCGCGTGTTATGATCAACATTTCCTTCGTTTAGATGCATATTTCTTTCATTTTGATACCCATTCGCTTGTTATGATAAACATTTCCTTCGTTTCGATACATATTCCTTAATTTTAACGCTCATTCGCTTGTTATGATCAACATTTCATTCGTTTCGATGCATATTCCTTCATTTTGATGCTCATTTGTATGTTATGATCAACATTTCATTCATTTCGATTCATATTTCCTTAATTTTTATGCTCCTTCACGAGTTATGATCAACGTTTACTTCGTTTCAATGCATATTCCTTCATTTTGATGCTCATTGGCTTGTTATAATCAACATTTCCTTCGTTTCGATAAGTATTTATTTTATTTTGATGCTCATTCGCATGTAATGATCAACATTTCCTTCGTTTCGATGTATATTTCCTTCATTTTGATGCTCATTCATTTGTTATGATCAACATTTCTTTAGTTACGACACATATTTCCTTCATTTTGATGCTCATTCGCTTGTTATATGATCAAGTTTCGATGCATATTACTTCATTTTGATGTTCATTCGCATGTCATAATCAACATTTACTTCGTTTCGATACATATTTCTTTCATTTTGCTGCCCATTCGCTTGTTATGACAAACATTTACTTCGTTTCGATTCATATTCCTTCATTTTAATGTTCATTCACTTGTTATGATCAACATTTCCTTCTTTTCGATGTATATTTCCTTCATTTGGATTCTCATTCGCCTTTTATGATCAACTTTTCCTTCGTTTCGATGCATATTCCATTAATTTTGATCCCCAATCCCTTGTTATGATCAACATTTCCTTCCTTTCGATGCATATTCCTTCATTTTGATTCTCATTTGCTTGTTATGATCACCATTTCCTTCATTACGATGCATAATTCTTCATTTTGATGCACATTCGAATGTTATGATCACCATTTCCTTCGTTTAGATACATATTCCTTTATTTTTTTATTTTCATATGAATGTTATGATCAACATTTCCTTCGTTTCGTTGCATATCTCCTTCATTTTGATGCCCATTCGCTTTATATGATCAACATTTCCTTTGTTTCGATACATATTACGTCATTTTGATCTTCATTCGGTTGTTATTATCAACATTTCCTCCGCTTCTATGGATATTTTCTTCATTTTGATGCTCATTCGCTTGTTATGATCAACATTTCCTTCGTTTTGACGCACATTTCCTTCATTTTAACGCTCATTCGCCTGTTATGATCAACATTTCCTTCATTTCGATGTATGTTTCCTTCATTTTAATGCTCATTTTCTCATTACGATCAACATTTCCTTCGTTTCGATGCATATTTCCTATATTTTGATGCTCATTCGCTTGTTATGATCAACATTTTCTTCGTTTCGATGCATATTTCTTTCATTTTGATGTTCATTCGCTTGTTATGATCAAAATTTCCTTCGTTTCTATGCAAATTCCTTCATTTTGATTCTCATTCGCATATTATGATCAGTGTTTCCTTCATTTCGAAGCATATTTCCTTCATTTTAATTCTCATTCTCTTGTTATATGATCAACATTTCCATCATTTCGATGCATATTCCTTCATTTTGATGCTCATTTGCTTGTTATGATCAACATTTCCTTCGTTTCGACGCACATTTCCTTCATTTTGATGCTCGTTCGCTTGTTATGATCAATATTTCCTTCGTTTCAAAGCATGTTTCCTTCATTTTGATGCTCATTCTCTCATTACGATCAACATTTCCTTTGTTTCGATGCATATTTACTTCATTTTGACGCTCATCCGCTTGTTATGATCAACATTTTCATCGTTTCGATGCATATTTCCTACGTTTTGATGCTCATATGCTTGTTATGATCGCCATTTCCTTCGTTTCGATGCAAATTCCTCATTTTGACTCTCATTTGCATGTTATGATCAACGTTTCCTTCGTTTCGAAGCATATTTCCTTCATTTTGAATCTCATTCTCTTGTTATATGATAAACATTTCCTTCGTTTTAATGCATGTTCCTTTATTTTGATGCTCATTCGCGTGTTATGATCAACATTTCCTTCGTTTAGATGCATATTTCTTTCATTTTGATACCCAATTGCTTGATATTATAAACATTTCCTTTGTTTAGATACATATTCCTTAATTTTGACGTTCATTCGCTTGTTATGATCAACATTTCCTTCGTTTCGATGCATATTCCTTCATTTTGATGCTCATTCGTATGTTATGATCAACATTTCCTTTGTTTCAATTCATATTTCCTTCATTTTATGCACCTACACGAGTTATCATCAACGTTTACTTCGTTTCAATGCATATTCCTTCATTTCGATGCTCATTGGCTTGTTATGATCAACATTTCCTTTGTTTCGGTACACATTCCATCATTTTGATCTTCATTCGCTTGTTATTATCAACATTTCCTTCGCTTCGATGGATATTTCCTTCATTTTGATGCTCATTCGCTTGTTATGATCAACATTTCCTTCGTTTCGACGCACATTTCCTTCATTTTGATGCACATTCCCCTGTTATGATCAACATTTCCTTCATTTCGATGCATGTTTCCTTCATTTTAATGCTCATTTTCTCATTACGATCAATATTTCTTCGTTTCGATGCATATTTCCTTCGTTTTGATGCTCATTCGCTTGTTATGATCAACATATTCTTCGTTTCGATTCATATTTCCTTCATTTTGATGCTCATTCGCTTGTTATGATCAACATTTCTTTCGTTTCTATGAAAATTCCTTCATTTTGATTCTTATTCGCATGTTATGATCAGTGTTTCCTTCATTATTTCCTTCATTTTGATTCTCATTCGCTTGTTATATGATCAGCATTTCCTTCATTTCGATGCATATTCCTTCATTTTGATGCTCATTCGCGTGTTATGATCAACATTTGCTTCGTTTCGATGCATATTTACTTCATTTTTATGCTCATTTGCTTGTTATGATCAACATTTCCTTCGTTTCGACGCATATTCCTTCATTTTGATGTCATTTGCATGTTATGATCAACATTTCCTTCGTTTCGATGCATATTTCCTTCATTTTGATGCTCATTTTCTTGTCACGATCAACATTTCCTTCATTTTTATGCTCATTGGATTGTTATGATCAGCATTAACTTCTTTTCGATGAATATTTCCTTCATTTTGATGCTCATTCGTTTGTTATTATCAACATTTTCTTCGTTTCGATTCATATTTCCTTCATTTTGATGCTTATTCGATTGTTATGATCATCATTTCCTTCGTTTCGATGCAAATTCCTTCATTTTGATTCTCATTCGCATGTTATGTTCAACGTTTCCTTCATTTCGAAGCATATTTCCTTCATTTTGATTCTCATTCTCTTGTTATATGATCAACATTTCCTTCATTTCGATGCATATTCCTTCATTTTGATGCTCATTCGCTTGTTACTATCAATATTTCCTTCGTTTCGACGCATATTTCCTTCATTTTGATGCTCGTTCACTTGTTATGATCAATATTTCCTTCATATCGATGCATGTTTCCTTCATTTTAATGCTCATTCTCTCATTACGATCAACATTTCCTTCGCTTCGATGGATATTTCCTTCATTTTGATGCTCATTCGCTTGTTATGATCAACATTTCCTTCGTCTCGATGCACATTTCCTCCATTTTGATGCACATTCGCCTGTTATGATCAACATTTCCTTCATTTCGATTCATGTTTCCTTCATTTTAATGCTCATTTTCTCATTACGATCAACATTTCTTCGTTTCGATGCATATTTCCTTCATTTTGATGCTCATTTGTTTGTTATGATCAATATTTTCTTCGTTTCGATGCATATTTCCTTCATTTTGATGCTCATTCGCTTGTTATGATCAACATTTCCTTCGTTTCTATGCAAATTCCTTCATTTTGATTCTCATTCGCATGTTATGATCAGTGTTTCGTTCATTTCGAAGCATATTTCCTTCATTTTGATTCTCATTCGCTTGTTATATGATCAACATTTCCTTCATTTCGATGGATATTCCTTCATTTTGATGCTCATTCACGTGTTATGATCAACATTTGCTTCGTTTCGATGCATATTTCCTTCATTTTTATGCTCATTTGCTTGTTATGATCAACATTTCCTTCGTTTCGATGCATATTCCTTCATTTTGATGCTCATTCGCATGTTATGATCAACATTTCCTTCGTTTCGATGCATATTTCCTTTATTTTGATGCTCATTTTCTTATCACGATCAACATTTCCTTCGTTTCGATGCACATTTCCTTCATTTTGATGCTCATTGGATTGTTATGATCAACATTACCTTCTTTTCGATGAATATTTCCTTCATTTTGATGCTCATTCGCTTGTTATTATCAACATTTTCTTCGTTTCGATGCATATTTCCTTCATTTTGATGCTCATTCGCTTGTTATGATCATCATTTCCTTCGTTTCGATGCAAATTCCTTCATTTTGATTCTCATTCGCATGTTATGTTCAATGTTTCCTTCGTTTCGAAGCATATTTCCTTCATTTTTATTCTCATTCTCTTGTTATATGATCAACATTTCCTTCATTTCGATGCATATTCATTCATTTTGATGCTCATTCGCTTGTTATGATCAATATTTCCTTCGTTTCGACGCATATTTCCTTCATTTTGATGCTCGTTCACTTGTTATGATCAACATTTCCTTCATTTCGATGCATGTTTCCTTCATTTTGATGCTCATTCTCTCATTACGATCAACATTTCCTTCATTTCGATGTATATTTACTTCATTTTGATGCTCATTCGCTGGTTATGATCAACATTTTCATCGTTTCAATGCATATTTCCTACGTTTTGATGCTCATATGCTTGTTATGATAGCCATTTCCTTCGTTTCGATGCAAATTCCTTCATTTTGATTCTCATTTGCATGTTATGATCAACATTTCCTTCTTTTCGAAGCATATTTCCTTCATTTTGATGCATATTTACTTCATTTTGAAGCTCATTCGCTTGTTATGATCAATATTTTCTTCGTTTTGATGCATATTTCCTACATTTTGATGCTCATATACTTGTTATGATCGCCATTTCCTTCGTTTCGATGTAAATTCCTTCATTTTGATTCTCATTTGCATGTTATGATCAACATTTTCTTCATTTCGAAGCATATTTCCTTCATTTTGATTCTCATTCTCTTGTTATATGATAAACATTTTCTTCATTTCGATGCATGTTCCTTCATTTTGATGCTCATTCGCGTGTTATGATCAATATTTCCTTCGTTTCGATGCGTATTTCATTCATTCTGATGCCCATTCGCTTGTTATGATAAACATTTCCTTCGTTTCGATACATATTCCTTAATTTTAACGATCATTTGCTTGTTATGATCAACATTTCCTTCGTTTCGATGCATATTCCTTCATTTGATGCTCATTCGCATGTTATGATCAACATTTCCTTAGTTTCGACGCACATTTCCTTCATTTTGATACTCATTCGCTTGTTATGATCAACATTTCCTTCATTTCGATGCATGTTTCCTTCATTTTGACGGTCATTTTCTCATTACGATCAACATTTCCTTCATTTCGATGCATATTTCCTTCATTTTGATGCCCATTCGCTTTATATGATGAACATTTCCGTGATTTCAATACATATTCCGTCATTTTGATCCTCATTCACTTGTTATTATCAACATTTCATTCGCTTTGATGCATATTTCCTTCATTTTGATGCTCATTCGCTTGTTATGATCAATATTTCATTCATTTCGATGCATATTTCCTACAATTTAATGCTCATTCGTTTGTTATGATCAACATTACTTTCTTTTCGATGCATGTTTCCTTAATTTTGATGATCATTCTCTCATTACAATCAACATTTCCTTCTTTTCGATGCATATTTCCTTTATCTTGATGCTCATTCACTTGTTATTATCATCATTTTCTTTGTTTCGATGCATATTTCTGTCATTTTGATGCTCATTCGCTTGTTATGATCATCATTTCCTTCGTTTCGTTGCAAATTCCTTCATTTTGATTTTCATTCGCATGTTATGATCAACGTTTCTTTCGTTTTGAAACATATTTCCTTCATTTTGATTCTCATTCTCTTGTTATATGATCAACATTTCCTTCATTTCGATGCATATTACTTCATTTTGATGCTCATTCGCTTGTTATGATCAACATTTCCTTCATTTCGACGAACATTTCCTACATTTTGATACTCGTTCGCTTGTTATGATCAACATTTCCTTCGTTTCGACGCATGTTTACTTCATTTTGATGCTCATTATCTCATTAAGATCAACATTTCCTTCGTTTCGATGCATATTTACTTTATTTTGATGCTCATTCGCTTGTTATGATCAACATTTTCATCGTTTCGATCCATATTTCCTATCTTTTGATGCTCATATGCTTGTTATGATTGCCATTTCCTTCGTTTCGATGCAAAATCCTTCATTTTGATTCTCATTTGCATGTTATGATCAACGTTTCCTTCATTTCGAAGCATATTTCCTTCATTTTGATTCTCATTCTCTTGTTATATGATAAACATTTCCTTCGTTTTGATGCATGTTCCTTTATATTGATGCCTATTCGCGTGTTATGATCAACATTTCCTTCGTTTAGATGCATATTTCTTTCATTTTGATACCCATTCGCTTGTTATGATAAACATTTCCTTCGTTTCGATACATATTCCTTAATTTTAACGTTCATTCGCTTGTTATGATCAACATTTCCTTCATTACGATGCATATTCCTTCATTTTGATGCTCATTCGTATGTTATGATCAACATTTCCTTTGTTTCGATTGATATTTCCTTCATTTTTATGCTCCTTCACGAGTTATGATCAACGTTTACTTCGTTTCAATGCATATTCCTTCATTTTGATGCTCATTAGCTTGTTATGATCAACATTTCCTTTGTTTCGATAAATATTTATTTTATTTTGATGCTCATTCATTTCCTTCATTTTTATGCTCATTCATTTCCTTCATTTTGATGCTCATTGGATTGTTATGATCAACATTACCTTCTTTTCGATGAATATTTCTTTTATTTTGATGCCCATTCGCCTGTTATGAGAAACATTTCCTTCATTTCGATACATATTCCTTAATTTCAACGCTCATTCGCATGTTATGATCAACATTTCCTTCGTTTCGATGCATATTTCCTTTATTTTGATGCTCATTTTCTTATCACGATCAACATTTCCTTCGTTTCGATGCATATTTCCTTCATTTTGATGCTCATTGGATTGTTATGATCAACATTACCTTCTTTTCGATGAATATTTCCTTCATTTTGGTGCTCATTCGCTTGTTATTATCAACATTTTCTTCGTTTCGATGCATATTTCCTTCATTTTGATGCTCATTCGCTTGTTATGATCACCATTTCCTTCGTTTCGATGCAAATTCCTTCATTTTGATTCTCATTCGCATGTTATGTTCAACGTTTCCTTCATTTCGAAGCATATTTCCTTTATTTTGATTCTCATTCTCTTGTTATATGATCTACATTTCCTTCATTTCGATGCATATTCCTTCATTTTGATGCTCATTCGCTTGTTATGATCAATATTTCCTTCGTTTCGACGCATATTTCCTTCATTTTGATGCTCGTTCGCTTGTTATGATCAACATTTCCTTCATTTCGATGCATGTTTCCTTCATTTTGATGCTCATTCACTCATTACGATCAACATTTCCTTCGTTTTGATGCATATTTACTTCATTTTTATGCTCATTCGCTTCTTATGATCAACATTTTCTTCGTTTCGATGCATATTTCCTACATTTTGATGCTCATATGCTTGTTATGATCGCCATTTCCTTCGTTTCGATGTAAATTCCTTCATTTTGATTCGCATTTGCATGTTATGATCAACGTTTGCTTCGTTTCGAATCATATTTCCTTCATTTTGATTCCCATTCTCTTGTTATATTATCAACATTTCCTTCATTTCGATGCATATTCCTTCATTTTGATGCTCATTCGCTTGTCATGATCAACATTTCCTTCGTTTCGACGCATATTTCCTTCATTTTGATGCTCGTTCGCTTGTTATGATCAACATTTCCTTCGTTTCGATGCATGTTTCCTTCATTTTGATATTCATTCTCTCATTACGATCAACATTTCCTTCGTTTTGATGCATATTTACTTCATTTTGAAGCTCATTTGCTTGTTATGATCAACTTTTTCTTCGTTTTAATGCATATTTCCTACGTTTTGATGCTCATATACTTGTTATGATAGCCATTTCCTTCGTTTCGATGCAAATTCCTTCATTTTGATTCTCATTTGCATGTTATGATCAACGTTTCCTTCGTTTCGAAGCATATTAACTTCATTTTGATTCCCATTCTCTTGTTATATGATAAACATTTTCTTCGTTTCGATGCATGTTCCTTCATTTTGATGCTCATTCGCTTGTTATGTTAAACATTTCCTTCGTTTCGATGCATATTTCTTTCATTTTGATACCCATTCGCCTGTTATGAGGAACATTTCCTTCGTTTCGATACATATTCCTTAATTTTAACGCTCATTCGCTTGTTATGATCAATATTTCCTTAGTTTCGATGCATATTCCTTCATTTGATGCTCATTCGCAAGTTATGATCAACATTTCCTTCATTTCGATTCATATTTCCTTCATTTTGATGCTAATTTTCTTGTTATGATCAACATTTCCTTCGTTTCGACGCACATTTCCTTCATTTTGATGTTCATTCGCCTGTTATGATCAACATTTCCTTCATTTCGATGCATGTTTCCTTCATTTTAATGCTCATTTTCTCATTACGATCAACATTTCCTTCGTTTCGATGCTCATTCGCTTGTTATGATCAACATTTTGTTCGTTTCGATGCATATTTCCTTTATTTTGATGCTCATTCGCTTGTTATGATCAACATTTTCTTCGTTTATATGCAAATTCCTTTATTTTGATTCTCATTCGCATGTTATGATCAGTGTTTCCTTCATTTCGAAGCATATTACCTTCATTTTGATTCTCATTCTCTTGTTATATGATCAACATTTCCTTCATTTTGATCCATATTCCTTCATTTTGATGCTCATTTGCTTGTTACGATCAACATTTTCTTCGTTTCGACATGCATTTCCTTCATTTTGATGCTCGTTCGCTTGTTATGATCAACATTTCCTTCGTTTCGACACATGTTTCCTTCATTTTGATGCTCATTATCTCATTACGATCAACATTTCCTTCGTTTTGATGCATATTTACTTCATTTTGATGCTCATTCGCTTGTTATGATCATTATTTTCATCGTTTCGATGCATATTTCCTATGTTTTGATACTCATATGCTTGTTATGATCGCCATTTCCTTCGTTTCGATGCTAATTCCTTCATTTTGATTCACATTTGCATGTTATGATCAACGTTTCCTTCGTTTCGAAGCATATTTCCTTCATTTTGAATCTCATTCTCTTGTTATATGATAAACATTTCCTTCATTTTGATTCATGTTCCTTCATTTTGATGCTCATTCGCGTGTTATGATCAACATTTCCTTCGTTTAGATGCATATTTCTTTCATTTTGATACCCATTCGCTTGTTATGATAAACATTTCCTTCGTTTCGATACATATTCCTTAATTTTAACGCTCATTCGCTTGTTATGATCAACATTTCATTCGTTTCGATGCATATTCCTTCATTTTGATGCTCATTTGTATGTTATGATCAACATTTCATTCATTTCGATTCATATTTCCTTAATTTTTATGCTCCTTCACGAGTTATGATCAACGTTTACTTCGTTTCAATGCATATTCCTTCATTTTGATGCTCATTGGCTTGTTATAATCAACATTTCCTTCGTTTCGATAAGTATTTATTTTATTTTGATGCTCATTCGCATGTAATGATCAACATTTCCTTCGTTTCGATGTATATTTCCTTCATTTTGATGCTCATTCATTTGTTATGATCAACATTTCTTTAGTTACGACACATATTTCCTTCATTTTGATGCTCATTCGCTTGTTATATGATCAAGTTTCGATGCATATTACTTCATTTTGATGTTCATTCGCATGTCATAATCAACATTTACTTCGTTTCGATACATATTTCTTTCATTTTGCTGCCCATTCGCTTGTTATGACAAACATTTACTTCGTTTCGATTCATATTCCTTCATTTTAATGTTCATTCACTTGTTATGATCAACATTTCCTTCTTTTCGATGTATATTTCCTTCATTTGGATTCTCATTCGCCTTTTATGATCAACTTTTCCTTCGTTTCGATGCATATTCCATTAATTTTGATCCCCAATCCCTTGTTATGATCAACATTTCCTTCCTTTCGATGCATATTCCTTCATTTTGATTCTCATTTGCTTGTTATGATCACCATTTCCTTCATTACGATGCATAATTCTTCATTTTGATGCACATTCGAATGTTATGATCACCATTTCCTTCGTTTAGATACATATTCCTTTATTTTTTTATTTTCATATGCATGTTATGATCAACATTTCCTTCGTTTCGTTGCATATCTCCTTCATTTTGATGCCCATTCGCTTTATATGATCAACATTTCCTTTGTTTCGATACATATTACGTCATTTTGATCTTCATTCGGTTGTTATTATCAACATTTCCTCCGCTTCTATGGATATTTTCTTCATTTTGATGCTCATTCGCTTGTTATGATCAACATTTCCTTCGTTTTGACGCACATTTCCTTCATTTTAACGCTCATTCGCCTGTTATGATCAACATTTCCTTCATTTCGATGTATGTTTCCTTCATTTTAATGCTCATTTTCTCATTACGATCAACATTTCCTTCGTTTCGATGCATATTTCCTATATTTTGATGCTCATTCGCTTGTTATGATCAACATTTTCTTCGTTTCGATGCATATTTCTTTCATTTTGATGTTCATTCGCTTGTTATGATCAAAATTTCCTTCGTTTCTATGCAAATTCCTTCATTTTGATTCTCATTCGCATATTATGATCAGTGTTTCCTTCATTTCGAAGCATATTTCCTTCATTTTAATTCTCATTCTCTTGTTATATGATCAACATTTCCATCATTTCGATGCATATTCCTTCATTTTGATGCTCATTTGCTTGTTATGATCAACATTTCCTTCGTTTCGACGCACATTTCCTTCATTTTGATGCTCGTTCGCTTGTTATGATCAATATTTCCTTCGTTTCAAAGCATGTTTCCTTCATTTTGATGCTCATTCTCTCATTACGATCAACATTTCCTTTGTTTCGATGCATATTTACTTCATTTTGACGCTCATCCGCTTGTTATGATCAACATTTTCATCGTTTCGATGCATATTTCCTACGTTTTGATGCTCATATGCTTGTTATGATCGCCATTTCCTTCGTTTCGATGCAAATTCCTCATTTTGACTCTCATTTGCATGTTATGATCAACGTTTCCTTCGTTTCGAAGCATATTTCCTTCATTTTGAATCTCATTCTCTTGTTATATGATAAACATTTCCTTCGTTTTAATGCATGTTCCTTTATTTTGATGCTCATTCGCGTGTTATGATCAACATTTCCTTCGTTTAGATGCATATTTCTTTCATTTTGATACCCAATTGCTTGATATTATAAACATTTCCTTTGTTTAGATACATATTCCTTAATTTTGACGTTCATTCGCTTGTTATGATCAACATTTCCTTCGTTTCGATGCATATTCCTTCATTTTGATGCTCATTCGTATGTTATGATCAACATTTCCTTTGTTTCAATTCATATTTCCTTCATTTTATGCACCTACACGAGTTATCGTCAACGTTTACTTCGTTTCAATGCATATTCCTTCATTTCGATGCTCATTGGCTTGTTATGATCAACATTTCCTTTGTTTCGGTACACATTCCATCATTTTGATCTTCATTCGCTTGTTATTATCAACATTTCCTTCGCTTCGATGGATATTTCCTTCATTTTGATGCTCATTCGCTTGTTATGATCAACATTTCCTTCGTTTCGACGCACATTTCCTTCATTTTGATGCACATTCCCCTGTTATGATCAACATTTCCTTCATTTCGATGCATGTTTCCTTCATTTTAATGCTCATTTTCTCATTACGATCAATATTTCTTCGTTTCGATGCATATTTCCTTCGTTTTGATGCTCATTCGCTTGTTATGATCAACATATTCTTCGTTTCGATTCATATTTCCTTCATTTTGATGCTCATTCGCTTGTTATGATCAACATTTCTTTCGTTTCTATGAAAATTCCTTCATTTTGATTCTTATTCGCATGTTATGATCAGTGTTTCCTTCATTATTTCCTTCATTTTGATTCTCATTCGCTTGTTATATGATCAGCATTTCCTTCATTTCGATGCATATTCCTTCATTTTGATGCTCATTCGCGTGTTATGATCAACATTTGCTTCGTTTCGATGCATATTTACTTCATTTTTATGCTCATTTGCTTGTTATGATCAACATTTCCTTCGTTTCGACGCATATTCCTTCATTTTGATGTCATTTGCATGTTATGATCAACATTTCCTTCGTTTCGATGCATATTTCCTTCATTTTGATGCTCATTTTCTTGTCACGATCAACATTTCCTTCATTTTTATGCTCATTGGATTGTTATGATCAGCATTAACTTCTTTTCGATGAATATTTCCTTCATTTTGATGCTCATTCGTTTGTTATTATCAACATTTTCTTCGTTTCGATTCATATTTCCTTCATTTTGATGCTTATTCGATTGTTATGATCATCATTTCCTTCGTTTCGATGCAAATTCCTTCATTTTGATTCTCATTCGCATGTTATGTTCAACGTTTCCTTCATTTCGAAGCATATTTCCTTCATTTTGATTCTCATTCTCTTGTTATATGATCAACATTTCCTTCATTTCGATGCATATTCCTTCATTTTGATGCTCATTCGCTTGTTACTATCAATATTTCCTTCGTTTCGACGCATATTTCCTTCATTTTGATGCTCGTTCACTTGTTATGATCAATATTTCCTTCATATCGATGCATGTTTCCTTCATTTTAATGCTCATTCTCTCATTACGATCAACATTTCCTTCGCTTCGATGGATATTTCCTTCATTTTGATGCTCATTCGCTTGTTATGATCAACATTTCCTTCGTCTCGATGCACATTTCCTCCATTTTGATGCACATTCGCCTGTTATGATCAACATTTCCTTCATTTCGATTCATGTTTCCTTCATTTTAATGCTCATTTTCTCATTACGATCAACATTTCTTCGTTTCGATGCATATTTCCTTCATTTTGATGCTCATTTGTTTGTTATGATCAATATTTTCTTCGTTTCGATGCATATTTCCTTCATTTTGATGCTCATTCGCTTGTTATGATCAACATTTCCTTCGTTTCTATGCAAATTCCTTCATTTTGATTCTCATTCGCATGTTATGATCAGTGTTTCGTTCATTTCGAAGCATATTTCCTTCATTTTGATTCTCATTCGCTTGTTATATGATCAACATTTCCTTCATTTCGATGGATATTCCTTCATTTTGATGCTCATTCACGTGTTATGATCAACATTTGCTTCGTTTCGATGCATATTTCCTTCATTTTTATGCTCATTTGCTTGTTATGATCAACATTTCCTTCGTTTCGATGCATATTCCTTCATTTTGATGCTCATTCGCATGTTATGATCAACATTTCCTTCGTTTCGATGCATATTTCCTTTATTTTGATGCTCATTTTCTTATCACGATCAACATTTCCTTCGTTTCGATGCACATTTCCTTCATTTTGATGCTCATTGGATTGTTATGATCAACATTACCTTCTTTTCGATGAATATTTCCTTCATTTTGATGCTCATTCGCTTGTTATTATCAACATTTTCTTCGTTTCGATGCATATTTCCTTCATTTTGATGCTCATTCGCTTGTTATGATCATCATTTCCTTCGTTTCGATGCAAATTCCTTCATTTTGATTCTCATTCGCATGTTATGTTCAATGTTTCCTTCGTTTCGAAGCATATTTCCTTCATTTTTATTCTCATTCTCTTGTTATATGATCAACATTTCCTTCATTTCGATGCATATTCCTTCATTTTGATGCTCATTCGCTTGTTATGATCAATATTTCCTTCGTTTCGACGCATATTTCCTTCATTTTGATGCTCGTTCACTTGTTATGATCAACATTTCCTTCATTTCGATGCATGTTTCCTTCATTTTGATGCTCATTCTCTCATTACGATCAACATTTCCTTCATTTCGATGTATATTTACTTCATTTTGATGCTCATTCGCTGGTTATGATCAACATTTTCATCGTTTCAATGCATATTTCCTACGTTTTGATGCTCATATGCTTGTTATGATAGCCATTTCCTTCGTTTCGATGCAAATTCCTTCATTTTGATTCTCATTTGCATGTTATGATCAACATTTCCTTCTTTTCGAAGCATATTTCCTTCATTTTGATGCATATTTACTTCATTTTGAAGCTCATTCGCTTGTTATGATCAATATTTTCTTCGTTTTGATGCATATTTCCTACATTTTGATGCTCATATACTTGTTATGATCGCCATTTCCTTCGTTTCGATGTAAATTCCTTCATTTTGATTCTCATTTGCATGTTATGATCAACATTTTCTTCATTTCGAAGCATATTTCCTTCATTTTGATTCTCATTCTCTTGTTATATGATAAACATTTTCTTCATTTCGATGCATGTTCCTTCATTTTGATGCTCATTCGCGTGTTATGATCAATATTTCCTTCGTTTCGATGCGTATTTCATTCATTCTGATGCCCATTCGCTTGTTATGATAAACATTTCCTTCGTTTCGATACATATTCCTTAATTTTAACGATCATTTGCTTGTTATGATCAACATTTCCTTCGTTTCGATGCATATTCCTTCATTTGATGCTCATTCGCATGTTATGATCAACATTTCCTTAGTTTCGACGCACATTTCCTTCATTTTGATACTCATTCGCTTGTTATGATCAACATTTCCTTCATTTCGATGCATGTTTCCTTCATTTTGACGGTCATTTTCTCATTACGATCAACATTTCCTTCATTTCGATGCATATTTCCTTCATTTTGATGCCCATTCGCTTTATATGATGAACATTTCCGTGATTTCAATACATATTCCGTCATTTTGATCCTCATTCACTTGTTATTATCAACATTTCATTCGCTTTGATGCATATTTCCTTCATTTTGATGCTCATTCGCTTGTTATGATCAATATTTCATTCATTTCGATGCATATTTCCTACAATTTAATGCTCATTCGTTTGTTATGATCAACATTACTTTCTTTTCGATGCATGTTTCCTTAATTTTGATGATCATTCTCTCATTACAATCAACATTTCCTTCTTTTCGATGCATATTTCCTTTATCTTGATGCTCATTCACTTGTTATTATCATCATTTTCTTTGTTTCGATGCATATTTCTGTCATTTTGATGCTCATTCGCTTGTTATGATCATCATTTCCTTCGTTTCGTTGCAAATTCCTTCATTTTGATTTTCATTCGCATGTTATGATCAACGTTTCTTTCGTTTTGAAACATATTTCCTTCATTTTGATTCTCATTCTCTTGTTATATGATCAACATTTCCTTCATTTCGATGCATATTACTTCATTTTGATGCTCATTCGCTTGTTATGATCAACATTTCCTTCATTTCGACGAACATTTCCTACATTTTGATACTCGTTCGCTTGTTATGATCAACATTTCCTTCGTTTCGACGCATGTTTACTTCATTTTGATGCTCATTATCTCATTAAGATCAACATTTCCTTCGTTTCGATGCATATTTACTTTATTTTGATGCTCATTCGCTTGTTATGATCAACATTTTCATCGTTTCGATCCATATTTCCTATCTTTTGATGCTCATATGCTTGTTATGATTGCCATTTCCTTCGTTTCGATGCAAAATCCTTCATTTTGATTCTCATTTGCATGTTATGATCAACGTTTCCTTCATTTCGAAGCATATTTCCTTCATTTTGATTCTCATTCTCTTGTTATATGATAAACATTTCCTTCGTTTTGATGCATGTTCCTTTATATTGATGCCTATTCGCGTGTTATGATCAACATTTCCTTCGTTTAGATGCATATTTCTTTCATTTTGATACCCATTCGCTTGTTATGATAAACATTTCCTTCGTTTCGATACATATTCCTTAATTTTAACGTTCATTCGCTTGTTATGATCAACATTTCCTTCATTACGATGCATATTCCTTCATTTTGATGCTCATTCGTATGTTATGATCAACATTTCCTTTGTTTCGATTGATATTTCCTTCATTTTTATGCTCCTTCACGAGTTATGATCAACGTTTACTTCGTTTCAATGCATATTCCTTCATTTTGATGCTCATTAGCTTGTTATGATCAACATTTCCTTTGTTTCGATAAATATTTATTTTATTTTGATGCTCATTCATTTCCTTCATTTTTATGCTCATTCATTTCCTTCATTTTGATGCTCATTGGATTGTTATGATCAACATTACCTTCTTTTCGATGAATATTTCTTTCATTTTGATGCCCATTCGCCTGTTATGAGAAACATTTCCTTCATTTCGATACATATTCCTTAATTTCAACGCTCATTCGCATGTTATGATCAACATTTCCTTCGTTTCGATGCATATTTCCTTTATTTTGATGCTCATTTTCTTATCACGATCAACATTTCCTTCGTTTCGATGCATATTTCCTTCATTTTGATGCTCATTGGATTGTTATGATCAACATTACCTTCTTTTCGATGAATATTTCCTTCATTTTGGTGCTCATTCGCTTGTTATTATCAACATTTTCTTCGTTTCGATGCATATTTCCTTCATTTTGATGCTCATTCGCTTGTTATGATCACCATTTCCTTCGTTTCGATGCAAATTCCTTCATTTTGATTCTCATTCGCATGTTATGTTCAACGTTTCCTTCATTTCGAAGCATATTTCCTTTATTTTGATTCTCATTCTCTTGTTATATGATCTACATTTCCTTCATTTCGATGCATATTCCTTCATTTTGATGCTCATTCGCTTGTTATGATCAATATTTCCTTCGTTTCGACGCATATTTCCTTCATTTTGATGCTCGTTCGCTTGTTATGATCAACATTTCCTTCATTTCGATGCATGTTTCCTTCATTTTGATGCTCATTCACTCATTACGATCAACATTTCCTTCGTTTTGATGCATATTTACTTCATTTTTATGCTCATTCGCTTCTTATGATCAACATTTTCTTCGTTTCGATGCATATTTCCTACATTTTGATGCTCATATGCTTGTTATGATCGCCATTTCCTTCGTTTCGATGTAAATTCCTTCATTTTGATTCGCATTTGCATGTTATGATCAACGTTTGCTTCGTTTCGAATCATATTTCCTTCATTTTGATTCCCATTCTCTTGTTATATTATCAACATTTCCTTCATTTCGATGCATATTCCTTCATTTTGATGCTCATTCGCTTGTCATGATCAACATTTCCTTCGTTTCGACGCATATTTCCTTCATTTTGATGCTCGTTCGCTTGTTATGATCAACATTTCCTTCGTTTCGATGCATGTTTCCTTCATTTTGATATTCATTCTCTCATTACGATCAACATTTCCTTCGTTTTGATGCATATTTACTTCATTTTGAAGCTCATTTGCTTGTTATGATCAACTTTTTCTTCGTTTTAATGCATATTTCCTACGTTTTGATGCTCATATACTTGTTATGATAGCCATTTCCTTCGTTTCGATGCAAATTCCTTCATTTTGATTCTCATTTGCATGTTATGATCAACGTTTCCTTCGTTTCGAAGCATATTAACTTCATTTTGATTCCCATTCTCTTGTTATATGATAAACATTTTCTTCGTTTCGATGCATGTTCCTTCATTTTGATGCTCATTCGCTTGTTATGTTAAACATTTCCTTCGTTTCGATGCATATTTCTTTCATTTTGATACCCATTCGCCTGTTATGAGGAACATTTCCTTCGTTTCGATACATATTCCTTAATTTTAACGCTCATTCGCTTGTTATGATCAATATTTCCTTAGTTTCGATGCATATTCCTTCATTTGATGCTCATTCGCAAGTTATGATCAACATTTCCTTCATTTCGATTCATATTTCCTTCATTTTGATGCTAATTTTCTTGTTATGATCAACATTTCCTTCGTTTCGACGCACATTTCCTTCATTTTGATACTCATTCGCTTGTTATGATCAACATTTCCTTCATTTCGATCCATGTTTCCTTCATTTTGATGCTTATTTTCTCATTACGATCAACATTTCCTTCATTTCGATGCATATTTCCATCATTTTGATGCCCATTCGCTTTATATGATGAACATTTCCTTCGTTTCAATACATATTCCATCATTTTGATCCTCATTCGCTTGTTATTAACAACATTTCATTCGCTTTGATGAATATTTCCTTCATTTTTTTTGCTCATTCGCTTGTTATGATCAACATTTCATTCATTTCGACGCACATTTCCTTCATTTTGATGCTCATTCGCCTGTTATGATCAACATTACTTTCTTTTCGATGCATGTTTCCTTCATTTTGATGCTCATTCTCTCATTACAATCAACATTTCCTTCGTTTCGATGCATATTTCCTTTATCTTGATGCTCATTCGCTTGTTATTATCAACATTTTCTTTGTTTCGATGCATATTTCCTTCATTTTGATGCTCATTCGCTTGTTATGATCACCATTTCCTTCGTTTCGATGGAAATTCCTTCATTTTGATTCTCATTCGCATGTTATGATCAATGTTTCCTTCGTTTCGAAACATATTTCCTTCATTTTGATTCTCATTCTCTTTTTATATGATCAACAATTCCTTCTTTTCGATGCATATTCCTTCATTTTGATGCTCATTCGCTTGTTATGATCAATATTTTATTCGTTTCGATGCTCATTTCCTTTATTTTGATGCTCGTTCGCTTGTTATGATCAACATTTCCTTCGTTTGGACGCATGTTTCCTTCATTTTGATGCTCATTCTCTCATTACGATCAACATTTCCTTCGTTTCGATGCATATTTACTTCATTTTGATGCTCATTCTCTTGTTATGATCAATATTTTCATCGTTTTGATGCATATTTCCTACGTTTTGATGCTCATATGCTTTTATGATCAACATTTCCTTCGTTTAGATGCATATTTCTTTCATTTTGATACCCATTCGCTTGTTATGATAAATATTTCATTCGTTTCGATACATTTTCCTTAATTTTAATGCTCATTCGCTTGCTATGATCAACATTTCCTTCGTTTCGATGCATATTCTTTCATTTTGATGCACATTCGTATGTTATGATCAACATTTCCTTTGTTTTGATTCATATTTCCTTCATTTTTATGATCATTCACGAGTTATGATCAACGTTTACTTCGTTTCAATGCATATTCCTTCATTTTGAAGTTCATTGGCTTGTTATGATCAACATTTCCTTCGTTTCGATGCATATTTCTTTTATTTTGATGGTCATTCGCATGTTATGATCAACATTTCCTTCGTTTCGATGCATATTTCCTTCATTTAAATGCTCATTCGTTTGTTATGATCAATATTTCTTTAGATACGACACATATTTCCTTCATTTTGATGCTCATTCGCTTGTTATATGATCAAGTTTCGATGCATATTCCTTCATTTTGATGCTCATTCGCATGTTATAATCAACATTTACTTCGTTTCGATACATATTTCTTTCATTTTGATGCCCATTCGCTTGTTATGACAAACATTTACTTCGTTTCGATTCATATTCCTTTATTTTAAAGTTCATTCGCTTGTTATGATCAACATTTTCTTCGTTTCGATGTATATTTCCTTCGTTTTGATTTTCATTCGCCTTTTATGATCAACTTTTCCTTCGTTTCGATGCATATTCCCTTAATTTTGATGCTCAATCGCTTGCTATGATCAACATTTCCTTCCTTTCGATGCATATTCCTTCATTTTGATTCTCATTTGCTTGTTATGATCAACATTTCCTTCATTACGATGCATATTTCTTTATTTTGATGCACATTTGATTGTTATGATCACCATTTCCTTCGTTTAGATGCATATTCCTTTATTTTGATGTTCATATGCATGTTATGATCAACATTTCCTTCGTTTCGATGCATATCTCCTTCATTTTGATGCCCATTCGCTTTATATAATCAATATTTCCTTCATTTCGATACATATTCCGTCATTTTGATCTTCATTCGCTTGTTATTATCAACATTTCCTTCGCTTCGATGCATATTTCCTTCATTTTGATGCTCATTCGCTTGTTATGAACAACATTTCCTTCGTTTCGATGCATATTTCCTTCATTTTGATGCCCATTCGTTTTATATGATCAACATTTCCTTCGTTTCGATACATATTCCGTCAGTTTGATCCTCATTCGGTAGTTATTATCAACATTTTCTTTTCTTCGATGCATATTTCCTTCATTTTGATGCCCATTCGCTTGATATGATCAACATTTCCATCGTTTCGATACATATTCCTTCATTTTGATCCTCATTCGCTTGTTATTATCAACATTTCCTTCGCTTCGATGCATATTTTCTTCATTTTGATGCTCATTCGCATGTTATGATCAACATTTTCTTCGTTTCGACGTACATTTCCTTCATTTTGATGCTCATTCGCTTGTTATGATCAACATTACCTTCTTTTCGATGCATGTTTCCTTCATTTTAATGCTCATTCTCTCATTACGATCAATATTTCCTTCGTTTCGATGCATATTTCCTTCATTTTAATGCTCATTCGCTTGTTATTATCAATATTTCCTTCGTTTCGATGCATATTTCCTTCATTTTGATGCTCATTCGCTTGTTATTATCAATATTTTCTTCGTTTCGATGCATATTTCCTTCATTTTGATTCTCATTCGCATGTTATAATCAACGTTTCCTTCGTTTCAAAGCATATTTCCTTCATTTTGATTCTCATTCTCTTGTTATATGATCAACATTTCCTTCGTTTCGATGCATGTTCCTTCATTTTGATGGTCATTCGCGTGTTATGATCAACATTTCCTTCGTTTCGATGCATATTTCTTTTATTTTAATGCCCATTCGCTTGATATGATCAACATTTCCTTCGTTTCAATACATATTCCTTCATTTTTATCCTCATTCACTTGTTGTTATCAACATTTCCTTTGCTTCGATGCATATTTCCTTCATTTTGATGCTCATTTGCTTGTTGTGATCAATATTTCCTTCGTTTCGACGCACATTTCCTTCATTATGATGGTCGTTCGCTTGTTATGATCACCATTTCCTTCTTTTTGATATATATTTCTTTCATTTTCGATACATATTCTTTAATTTTAACGCTCATTCGCTTGTTATGATCAATATTTCCTTCGTTTTGATGCATATTCCTTCATTATGATCCTCATTCCCTTGTTATGGTAAACATTTCCTTCGTTTCGATACATATTCCTCCATTTTAATGCTTATTCGCTTGTTATGATCAACGTTTACTTCGTTTCGATGCATATTCCATCATTTTGATGCTCATTCGCATGTTTTGATCAACATTTCCTTCGTTTTGATGCATATTTCCTTTATTTTGATGCTCATTGGCATGTTATGATCAACATTTCCTTTCTTTCGATGCATATTTCCTTTATTTTGGTGCTCAAGCATTTGTTTTGATCAACATTTCTTTAGTTATGACACAAATTTCCTTCATTTTGATGCTCATTCACTTGTTATATGATCATGTTTCGATGTATATTCCTTCATTTTATGCTCATTCGCATGTTATAATCAACATTTCCTTTGTTTCGATACATATTTCTTTCATTTTGATGCCTATTCGCTTGTTATGATAAACATTTACTTCGTTTCGATTCATATTCCTTCATTTTAATGTTCATTCGCTTGTTATGATCAACATTTCCTTCGTTTCGATGCATATTCCTTCATTTTGATGCTCATTGGCTTGTTATGATTAATATTTCCTTAGTTTCGATGCATATTTCCTTTATTTTGATGCTCATTCGCTTTTATGGTCAACTTTTCCTTCATTTCGATGCATATTCCCTTAATTTTGATGCTCAATCGCTTGTTATAATCAACATTTCCTTCCTTTCGATGTATATTCCTTCATTTTGATCCCCATTTACTTGTTATGATCAACATTTCCTCATTACGATGCATATTTCTTCATTTTGATGCACATTCGAATGTTATGATCACCATTTCCTTCATTTAGATGCATATTCCTTCATTTTGATGTTCATACGCATGTTATGATCAACATTTCCTTCGTTTTGATTCATATCTCCTTCATTTTGATGCCCATTCGCTTTATATGATAAACATTTCCTTCGTTTTGATACATATTCTGTCATTTTGATCTTTATTCGCTTGTTATTGTCAACATTTCCTTCGCTTTGATGCATATTTCCTTCATTTTTATGCTCATTCGCTTGTTATGAACAACATTTCCTTCGTTTCGATGCATATTTCCTTCATTTTGATGCCCATTCGTTTTATATGATCAAAATTTCCTTCGTTTCGATACATATTCCATCAGTTTGATCCTCATTCGGTAGTTATTATCAACATTTTCTTTGCTTCGATGCATATTTCCTTCATTTTGATGCTCATTTGCTTGATATGATCAATATTTCCTTCGTTTCGATACATAATCCTTCATTTTGATCCTCATTTGTTTGTTATTATCAACATTTCTTTCGCTTCGATGCATATTTCCTTCATTTTGATGCTCATTCGCTTGTTATAATCAACATTTTCTTCATTTCGACGCACATTTCCTTCATTTTGATGCTCATTCGCTTGTTATGATAAACATTTCCTTAATTTCGATGCATGTTTCCTTCATTTTGATGCTCATTTTCTCATTACGATCAACATTTCCTTCGTTTCGATGCATATTTCCTTCATTTTGATGCTCATTCGCTTGTTATTATCAATATTTTCTTCGTTTCGATGCATATTTCCTTCATTTTGATACTCATTCGCTTGTTATGATCAACATTTCCTTCGTTTCTATGCAAATTCCTTCATTTTGATTATCATTCGCATGTTATGATCAATGTTTCCTTCATTTTGATTCTCATTCGCTTGTTATATGATCAACATTTCCTTCATTTCGATGCATATTCCTTCATTTTGATGCTCATTCGCGTGTTATGATCAACATTTCCTTTATTTCGATGCATATTCCCTTCATTTTGATGCTCATTCGCTTGCTATGATCAATATTTCCTTCGTTTCGATGCATATTCCTTCATTTTGATGCTCATTCGCATGTTATGATCAACATTTCCTTCGTTTCGATGCATATTTCCTTCATTTTAATGCCCATTCGCTTTATATGATCAACTTTTCCTTCGTTTCGATACATATTCTATCATTTTGATCCTCATTCTCTTGTTATTATCAACATTTCCTTCGCTTCAATGCATATTTCCTTCATTTTGATGCTCATTCGCTTGTTATGATCAACATTTCCTTCGTTTCGATGCATATATCCTTCATTTTGATGCCCATTCGCTTTATATGATCAACATTTCATTCGTTTTGATACATATTCCGTCATTTTGATCCTCATTCGCTTGTTATTATCAACATTTCATTCACTTTGATGCATATTTCCTTCATTTTGATGCTCATTCGCTTGTTATGATCAATATTTCCTTCGTTTCGACGCACATTTCCTTCATTTTGATGCTCATTCGCTTGTTATGATCAACATTACCTTCTTTTCGATGCATGTTTCCTTCATTTTGATGCTCATTCTCTCATTACGATCAACATTTCCTTCGTTTCGATGCATATTTCCTTCATTTTGATGCTCATTCACTTGTTATTATCAACATTTTCTTCGTTTCGATGCATATTTCCTTTATTTTGATGCTCATTCGCTTTTTATGATCACCATTTCCTTCGTTTCGATGCAAATTCCTTCATTTTGATTCTCATTCGCATGTTATGATCAACGTTTCCTTCGTTTCGAAGCATATTTCCTTCATTTTGATTCTCATTCTCTTGTTATATGATCAACATTTCCTTCGTTTCGATGCATGTTCCTTCATTTTGATGATCATTCGCGTTTTATGATCAACATTTCTTTCATTTCGATGCATATTTCTTTCATTTTGATGCCCATTCACTTGATATGATTAACATTTCATTCATTTGGATACATATTCTGTCATTTTGATCCTTATTCGCTTGTTATTATCAACATTTCCTTCTTCATTTTGATGCTCATTCGCTTGTTATGATCAACATTTCCTTCGTTTCGATGCACATTTCATTCATTTTGATGCTCGTTCGCTTGTTATGATCACCATTTCCTTCGTTTCTATAATATCTTAGCCCAACTAGATTTTTTTTAGAAAGCCCAAAACCTATTTATTTATTTTTTGTCCCAAAAGGCCAGCCCTATCTTTGCCCAACTAGATTTTTTTTAGAAAGCCCAAAACCTATTTATTTATTTTTATGGCCCAAAAGGCCAGCCCTATCTTAGCCCAACTAGATTTTTTTTTAGAAAGCCCAAACTTATTTATTTATTTATTTTGTGGCCCAAAGTTTCAGCCCACTTAAATGCCTGATATATAATTATTAAGGCTAAAGTTAAAAAAAAGAAAGAAGAACGGGAGAAGAAAAACAAAAGCGGGGAAAGAAGAGAGTGAAGAGGAGAAACCCTTGTTGATCAAATTCTCCCTTACAACCCTCATCCTAGGTGATTTCTAAGTTGTTTTGAGGTAAGTGATGTGTGAATTAAGCTTCCTTCTTCCATGGTTTTATAATTTTGTGGTGTTTTTCTTTTTGGAATGTGGGTAATTCGCAGACTGTTCGAACTGATTTTGACATAGCTATTACCCTCGAAAGTTTTCAAACTTAATTTCTGTACGTAGCTGAACTCGTTAGCTTTGCGTTGCCACTTGAAACGCCTCAATCCGATTATTCTACAATTAGTTATGATTTTTCTCGTAAACTGCCGCTAGCTGGAAAATTTCAGAATTTTTATGTCGAATTCAAATTTATTTTCTATCATTTCGTTTAGTTAATGTATTGAAATGGGTTACGTGGGATTGGGCACTGATGTTAAGGAGTTACATGCCATTTTTATTTAATATCGACTCGTTCGAACTCGATTAGGATTTGTTTTTAGCAATGAAAGGTGATGTTACCGCTAATAGTTAGTTATATTTGATTTACCTTTAATTGCTAATCTCCTTTCTAGGTAAAGAACCATCGACGAAGGGCAAGGGACTGACTTCAGATTTCGGAGAGAGTTAATCACTTCCTTGTGAGTTGATAATTCGGGAACGCCTTCTCTTGTGGGAAGTGTGGACCCTCGATAAATGTGCATTTATTTTAGTTTTAGTTAATTGATAAGAAAATTATTTAGTATTGTGTTATGTGGTAAAGGGCCTGATTGGCTCGATTGCTCTGGTTAGAGTCCTGTTATCCATTTATGAGTATTATTGATTTTAACTTATGTTGAAGAGCCTTGCCGGCTCGATATCTGATAGCATTTATTGTGAATTATTTGAGAATTGATTTCTGGTTATTCTTGTGTGCTATTTAAGACTAACTTAAGTCGTTATTCATCTTATGATGCACATGCATATGTATGCCTGGTACGAAGGTTATGTAGCCCGAATTGGTCATGGTTCGGGTGAGTTGGAGCGACATTGATTAAGTAGCCCGAATTGTCGCGGTTCGGGTGAGTTAGAGTGACAACCAAGTTGCCCATTGCTTGGCAAACCCAGGTGAGTTAGATCTAACGGGGCACCTGTCCATTTGCCAAATACTGATACTCTGGAGGGTGATCGTTAGATGGATCAGTCTATTATAGGCTCAGTCAACATCACCGGTGTGGGACATGCATGTCATATATGTTTATATGTTTGATCATTTCAAGTATTCACGTCGATATTGAATTGTGAACTTTAGCACTTGGCGTGTTGAGAAAGAATATTAATGTGCATTTTATCTAGAGTAACGGTGATGGGCTTGGACTGTCTCTTGACGAAGAGCTCAGTTCGAGGAGGATATTGACTACCCACGCGTCTTTTATGTGATAACATGTTGTTTGAACTAATTGTGTTATTCGTAAATGTGCACTAAGGTTTTTATTTTCATTAATATGTATACTGAGTGAGAAATAGTTATTGTGGGACGAAATGTTGGATTTTATGTTATGAACCGCGAGTGGGAATACATGCTTCGTATAAGGGTCGGGGTGACCGACTTATCACCTTACTGAGCTAGTGGTTTTGCTCACCCCCATCATTCTTTCCTTTTCAGGCTGTTGATATCGTTTTGGTTGGAGGTTTGACTATCGTTTGCTCGTCATCCAATCAGTGTTTTGGGTACTTTCTCTTTTATGTAATTGACAGATTTATTGGCGAGATTGTATAGTTTATATTTGGTGACCCCCTTGATGTTCTTTTTGGTACTCTCGCAATGTTATATCGCTCATGTATATTTTCTTTAAACTAAGTTATATCATTGTATTTTGTACCTTTGTAAATCCTTATTGATACTTTATGAGATGATGTCCTCGGGTTTTACCCGTTGTTATCAGTTGTTCAATTCTACAGGTACTTGACAGCAAGCCTTACATTTTCTATAAACTTTGTGGAGTGGAGTGCACCCATTCCTCGAAATTTATGGTTAACGTGGCGGTTGTCGCGTTTTATCTGGGGTCGGGACGTGACAACTTTCTTGTTATCAGAGCCTGGTTTTATGATTCTCATTCTTTTTTAGTCGAGCCAAGGGGTCCAACTTTGTTTCTATGCCATCCTAAGGTATCGTATTGCCTTGATGTTGACCTTGCATTTTCTTCTGATCATGTCGTTCCTCTGACGATTACGGACCCTATCAATTCTGATCATAGGGTGCCAGTTTCCCGAGCAACCACGGGCCCAGTTGCGGGTTGAGCACATGATGACACCGGGGCAGTACCAATTGTATTATGATCACATTCGAATACATGGCGTTCCACCACCTACAACGGCTCATACGACTACGACTGTCACTGAAGAGGTTCTTTGTGCTAATAAACTGATTCGACCTACAACTAATGTACCAGTTTTTACTCCAGAAATGGCTTTAGGAGGTTCTACTTCTCGAGGTGTACTTTTTATGCATGGTTAAAGTGTTGGCATTCGATCATTTGATTAATGTGACCCGTTAGGGATCCATACGTTTCTAATATCAGCAGAAGCAATAAATCATAGAAACGATTACCGTTCGCCAGGGTATGTAGAAGATGAAGGATTCTCGCTGGCAGACTGTGCAGTCCCACGAGAATGGCCATAATTTCCTCGTCTGATGTTAGAATTGAATGATCTTTATGCTCAGACGATCCCCTCTTCAACGGCTTTCCTTCGGCGTATTGATCATCAAATTCTGAGCACTGTACGATTTTATATAAATTTCGTAATGTGGCGGACAGCAGCAGCAAACTGCCTTCTGATCTTCTACTGTATGTCTCAAGTCCGATCTCGACGTCGTGTGGGCGACGATCTACGAGACCTCCTCAATCTGCTCTCAACCCTCATCACAAGTGAATAATAAAACAGATTAAGGTTCCAGATAAGCTGAGATGACTTATATACATGGGCTACAACAGGGACCAGGAGGAGAAATTGGGTTGGGCCTCCATTGTGCTTAAGTATCAAAGTTTAGCCCAAAGCTTATACTTAAGTCCAATAATAATAATATATTCCACTAAAATATTATTACTGCACTGCCTTTCCAATCCCAAAATTACGTTTTGGGCTCCTTCTTATTATGAGCCCGTTAGTCTCCCCATGTTTAAGATATACAATGTCCATTAATTAATTTAAGTTACTGACAACTCAATTAATTAATATCTCATCCAAGAGTAGTACCACTCAACCTCATTATCATGCTGGAATAAATTCCACCTGTAGGATTTACATGATAATCCTTATGAGCTCCTCAAGGGGACATCATCAACCTATGACAGACACGGATTCCTTCTAGAATCAACAACACACCATAGAGACAACACTACTTCCCAACTCATCGAGTTTGTTGATTTAATTACAAGTAAATCTCACCCATTGATGAATCAAAGAAATACATACTGCCCTACGTGTCGAGGTTACTGTATAGGGATTAAGAACACGAACTTCCATAATAACAAAGATCAAGTTCTCCTATAAGTCAGTATAAGTCGAACGATCTCAAGCGGTCCTGCTCAATATACACAAGTGCACTAATGTGATTCTATAGCCAAGACAAGCTAATACCAAACTACACTACAACCATCGAGATAAAGAGTCCCCGTCTATCTAGGTTATGAGTATCTGTTTATACTTTATAAGGAAATCGATAATATGATCTTCCGCGTGTTGTCGCACAACATATTATCTACAATATAAAGTAAGTAGACTATTGCATCGTGCATATAAATAAATTATAAGACGCAATCATTTGATCATATAATTCTCATTTCAAATAAATTGTTATAAGATTGTTCATACAAAAAAGCTAGACTTTTAGTATACAATCCAACAATCTCTCACTTATACTAAAAGACTATGCTGTCATGTCTTCTGCCATACATCTGATTTCCACTCCTACTACACGACCATCAAAAGCTTTCGCTTTAAGGTCCTTGTAGATGGATTTACTAGGTTATCATCCGATGCACTCTAGGCGACAACAACCTTCCCCTCATCATACAATTTCTCGTAACAGGTGGTACTCGCGCTTTATGTGTTTAATTGCCTTATGGACTCGTGATTCCTTCAAGTTTGCAACTGCACCAATATCATTAATTTAAATTGTGATAATCTTGGGCAAACTTAGAAATACTTCAAAGTCCATCATGAAGTTTCTAGAGTCATATAGATACTTTGGCTGCCTTATAGGCTCCAATTTATCATCTTTCCATGATGGAGTACGGAGTGCGAAATATATTTCTATATAACACTCCTCCATATTATGGTTCCACTTCTTAAAATTAAACACATAACCTTGAGGTGGATTTTCTGCCGTCCAATCTGACTAAAAAATCCAAATCTACGTAATCCACAATAAGCAGTGAATCTGCCCTGTAAGCCTACATATAATTTGCAGTCCTTCTCAGACACTTCTATATATGTCTTACAACAGTTCATCATTCTTGTTCCGGGTTACGTTGATACCCACTGTTCATGCCATCGACAAAACATATATCCAATCTCGTGCATAGCATTCCTTAAATTAAGCTTCCTCATTTGCCGAAGCATAAGGAACAGCTTTCATCTTCTTTATCTACTTTGTGTCATAAGACACATTTCTTTAGATAAAGTCACATGCTAAAATAAGTAAGGATCGTATCATCTCATGAAGTTTGATATAAGCATAACATCCTTTCTTATAATCCGTATTACCGTGATCAAAAGGATATTTTTGCTCCTCTTAAGTCCATATCATACCGCTTTATCAACAATACCCATACACCCGGCAATACTCTTTCATTGTCTCCAATGAGCAAGATATTATCTACGTATAGTACAAGAAATACCACCACATTTTCGTCACTCTTTTCAATACACAAGACATATCTGAGCATTGATAAAATCTATATCACTAGATTTCTTCATCAAAACGGATGTTCTATAATTTTGAAGCTTGCTTTAGTCCATTGATGGACACTTTTAAGCTTAATATCAAAATGCTCTTAGCTCTTTGCAATGAATCACTCTGGTTGCTTAACATAGATGTTTTCCTCAAGACTTCCATTCAGGAAAGTTGTCTTTACATCTATTTGCTATCCCTCATATTCCATATGAGTAGCAACAGGTAAAAGAGTCCGGATCGACTTAGGCATAGCTACCGGCGAACAGGTTATCTCATAATCGAACCCTTTCTTTCTGAGTATACCTTTTCGCAACAAGCTTGCTTCCATGGTTTTCACCTTATTCTATGATCCTCTTTTATTCTTGCATGCCCGCTTCCAATGGCTTTTACGCCATTTAGCGGTTCAACAAGCATCCAGACCTAATTTAAAATCCATCGATTCTGTTTTAATATTCATTACACTTTGTTAGGATTTCGCATTTCTAACTTATAGTGCGTCATCGTATTTGTGGGTCCATTTCATGTTTGCTAGGGACCAAGGCTCACGACTCTCTCAAAACATGTATCAAATAGCTTGTCGAACATCCCTCCCACTACGATAAGGCATTACATGCAATTGTGTATCAGACGTTACATGCGTTGCAGTTTACCTTGTTGTATATCCTCTTGTACAATTGGTACTAATACTTTGTGTTTTCTTCTCACATCCTTTAGGACAACTTATAAATGGGTATGTGATTTATTACATAGTCCCTTTCCAAAAAACTAGTGTTTGTGTTAACAATCATCCTTCGATCTTTTAGACTAAATAAATCACTTTCATTTTTATAGCATATCTCACAAACAGACAAACATTCAAATGAATTACTGTTTCTAGGGCTTATCCATAAAATGAATTAAGTAATTCCAAATAATTCATCATCTATCTAATCATTACCATAAGAGTCTTATTCCTTATATCCACCACACCATTCAGCTGGGGCATGCCCAGTGTATACCACTTGAGATTTAATCTCAACCTTTGATTAATAGCTCCTAATTATCCGAAGAGGTACTCGTAATGATGATTAAATCGTCATTACTTGATATATTTTCCATGATGCTTTACTGTACCAACCTTGCAATTCTTGAATAAATCAAAGAACTTAGACATGCAGTGCATCAAATAAATATATTGGTATCTAGAATAATCTTCGATTATTCATTACCACCTCTCGCCTGGATAATATTAGGTCCGCTTGAATAAGAATGAACCAATTCCAACATATATATCTTTGGCTCTACACCCCTTTACCATGAAAAGATAATTAATCATTTTTACTTCCAAGTAAGACTCGCAAGTCCGATAGTTTCCACTTCAGAAAAACCTTACGGTCCATCTGCTATCAACTTTTGAGTCATACTCAAGTAAAATGATCTAGTCTTAGACGCCAAATGCATGTTTAGTTCATCTCCGAAGGTTCTTTTCTCTTACTAAGATCAGAAGATGCATTATTAATTACTATTTGTTGCATCTGTGGAATATACATGATTTAAGAGTATACAAATTGTTCACCAATGTACCATAACAGATTACAACTCTATCCTTCATTATAATGACCATGTCATTTAAATGAAATGGAGTATCCATCTATTAATGCATAGAAACCAAATCAAATTCTTTCTATGAAAATGTACGTAAAGACAATTTCACAAAATCAAATGTTTATTGATATCGTAAGATAAATAAACAACTCCCACTGCAACAGCCACTACTCTCGTAGTATTACCCATGTATAAAATAATCTTATCCTCAAATAGTAATAAACATTTAGTGATTTCTGTATCTACACAACGTATCTGTAGGTGCCATCACTAATTATGCTTCAACGACTAGCAAGTAAGATTCTATCCTTGTTCACTCCTTTTATGAAATTGTATTTCCTTTATCACATGTTTTGTCCGAAGTTTCCCACCATATACAACCTCTTGTAATTCAGGAGAAACTTACTCAAAATATCTAGACAATTATGAAGAATAAAATTGACTTAGGTTTCCCCTTCAACTTCTATTCCATGTATTTCCAATTCATTCAGCAAATTCAATCATGACCTACCGCCTTTTAACTTACTCAAGTATCCGAATAGTTACATGAGACCATCATATTTATATGAATCTCTTATCTCTTCACTAGAGACTTTAATATGCATCATGATAAGTCTTTTGTGAGGACACACATGTATTTCTTAAGCAGTAAAATTCGAATTCAAGATTCTTTTCCAATCATCTAATTTTGGACTAGTAAATATAATTTCTTTTAGTCAACCATAAGTGAAATAAAACTATTTGAAATTCAGATAATCAAAAAAATATACACCGATCAAATCTTCGAATTTATCCATTTATATTGATTCCCTCAAAACAATATAAAATATAAATTCACCGACATCTCAAGCACCGTGAGTTTGCAAGCCACGATAGTGTGGACGTTTACAAACCCGAACATTTACAAGAGAAGGTTTTACCCATTAATTTCATTTGTCAACCTAACTTTATGATAAAATAATTAATAGTCGGTTCCTCTTTAGTCATGCAAATAAAAGCTGTGACTCCGATGGGGAGGATACTTATTATTTGCATCTAAGTGTACACCATTATTTGACCCCAAGTCCATTGTACGAGCTTATGTGCCTTACAGATGGAGAAGTACGCACGCGCTCGGATAACTTCCTACAGTCATCAATTATAAGTTTGTACTAGTGAACCGCTTATAACCTCATCCGATAGGGAGGAAGGTCTATGCCAACGCGCAAGTTCATATGCATCACATTACAAATATAATTATTTAATGAAGTCTGTTCCAGCAATCTATGAATAAACTCATCTGATGGGGAGGAAGGCTCTAATGCCGACGCACAATTTTATTCACATTGCTAACAAACCAATAATGGAGGCCGTGGGAATTAATTTCCAATCCCCTATCCCACTTAGTTATTTAACACCGAAGGTTTTTGCATGCATATAATATTCAAAAATAAAATACGCAACCTAGCATGCTCCTATTACGGCACATAAGGCAGTAAATCACAGAAAGCATGCATACATATGTAACAATAATCAATTAATAAATAAATTATAACAGTTATATAACAGCGAATTCGATTGTTCGCCACCAATCATGAATGCGGACAACTGCGACGGGGATCGACCTTCCCGCAGCCTGCTCCACCACTTCGGCACCCTGTCCGATCGCATTGTGAAGACTCACGCGGAACCTGATGCAGGCCAGTCGAACTTGATGCAGACCAGTCGAACCTGATACAAATTCGCTCGAACCTGGTGTAGAGTCAATCGAACCTGATGCAGACCAATCGAACCTGATGTGAATCCGCTCGAACCTGGTGCATCATCGATCGAACCTGATGCAAACCAATCAAACCTGATGTTAATCCGCTCGAACCTAGCGCAGCATCGATCAAACCTGACGCAGACCAATCAAACCTGATGTGAATCCGCTCGAACCTGGAGCAGCATTGATCGAACCTGATGCAGACCAATCGAACCTGTTGTGAATCCGCTCGAACCTAGCGCAGCATCGATCGAACCTGATGTAGACCAATCGAACCTGATGTGAATCCGCTAGAACCTGGTGCAGCATCGATTGAACCTTCATCCGCGCAGCCTCACACAGTGTTCCGCGCGCCACATGGCACGCCACCATGCACGCCATCCCAGCGTCTAGCAAGCCAACGTGTGCGACTCCTCTCCAACGTCCAAGATTTACACGTCACGCCTCGAGCTCCCAACAAGCACCAATGCTCATCAGGCCGCCCGATACTCAGCACGCTGCTCCGCATGCCAACGAGCAGCACACGCCCACCAGTTGATCGCTCCTTGCCCGGTTCAAAACTCTCCCCAGCCATGCCATTCACTTGATGCTGTACACAACACCATGTGCCTTGACGAGCGCTCCTCGCTCGGGCTGTCGCTCGTCCAAGGGACTACTTGCACGGAACCAAGTTCAGCCCAGCGCGCAACACCAAACTGTCGTTCAGGGTTTGCAACTGTAGAAACCTTAGAATCCAATCTTCACTGTTTAGAATCTACTCCTGTGAGTTTTGAACATGCTGTCCAAATTACAGGTCGATCCAATGGTAAGTTTGTCAGAAACGGCTCTTTTCCCTCGACTGCGTAGAAAAGAATCGCCCAAAAACCTGCTTCTATTTTCGGCATATTCCCAACAACACAAAGCTCTAAATACGATCTTCACCATTCAGAATGTACATCCACAAAATCCGAACGTGCTGACCAAAATTCAGCTTTATCTGATGGTTGAAACTCCGGTTATTGCCTCTGTAATATCATTACGCTGGTTTTTCTCTCAAAAACGTGAATCTTGTTTTTGCCCACTTTTTCTTCCTTCCATGTGAAATTGATAAACAGTTTTCGTCGAATCCTCTCACACTCAACCATCGAAAAAATAGGTATGATACAGACCATAACTTCCTCGTCTGATGTCGTATTTGAATGATCTTTATGCTCAGACGATCCTCTCTTCAACGGTTTTCCGTCAGTATATTGATCATCGAATTCTGAGCACTGTACGATTTTATATAAATTTCTCAAGGTGGCGGACAGCATCAGTAAACTACCTTATGATCTTCTACCGTATGTCCCAAGTCCGATCTCGACGTCGTGTGGGCGACGATCTACGAGACCTCCTCAATCTGCTCTCAACCCTCATCACACGTGATCAACAAATTAGATTAGGGTAAGTTAAGGTGACTTATATACATGGGCTACAGCAGGGACCAGGAGGAGAAATTGGGTTGGGCCTCCATTGGGCTTAAGTATCCAAGCTTAGCCCAAAGCTTATTACTGCACTGCCTTTCCAATCCCAAAATTACGTTTTGGGCTCCTTCTTATTATTAGCCCATTAGTCTCCCCATGTTTAAGATATACAATGTCCATTAATTAATTTAAATTACTGATAACTCAATTAATTAATATCTCATCCAAGAGTAATACCACTCAACCTCATTATCATGCCAGAATAAATTCCACCTGCAGGGTTTACATGATAATTCTTATGAGCTCCTCAAGGGGACATCATCAACCTATGACGGACCTGGATTCCTTCTACAATCAACAGCACACCATAGAGACAGCACTACTTCCCAACTCATCGAGTTTGTTGATTTAATTACATGTAAATCTCACCCATTGATGAATCAAAGAAATACATATTGCCCTACGTGTCGGGGTTATTGTATAGGGATTAAGAGCACGAACTTCCATAATAACAGAGATCAAGTTCTCCTATAAATCAGTATAAGTCGAACGATCTCAAGTTGTCCTGCTTAATACACACAAGTGCACTAATGTGATTCTATAGCCAAGACAAGCTAATACCAAACCACACTACAACCATCCCGATAGAGAGTCCTCGTCTATCTCGGTTGTGAGCATCTGTTTATACTTTATAAGGAAACCGATAATATGATCTTCCGCGTGTTGTCGCACAACATATTATCTACAATATAAAGTAAGTGGACTATTGCATCGTGCATATAAATAAATTATAAGACGCAATCATTTGATCATATGATTCTCATTTCAAATAAATTGTTATAAGATTGTTCATACAAAAAAGCTAGACTTTTAGTATACAATCCAAAATAAAGGAGATTACGGAGACCTTTGACACCTTGATGATTGAATAATGTTATCATGTGGTCATTGCGACCAAGCTGTTAGGTCCAAATGCACGACGACGGTGGCAGAATCTAAAAGAGACATCTTCGGTTACTATTACGTGGGCTATCTTTGTGGAACGATTCAAAGATCGATACTTCTCTCAGTACATCAAGGATCAGAAGAGAAAGGAGTTCTTCAACCTCTTTCAAGGCATTATGCCAGTCGTGGAGTACGAAAGCAAATTTCTGGAATTGCGAGAATTCGCTCCTGAGTCATATACGATGAGAAACTTATGCAAGAGATTTGAAGATGGTCTTAATTTAAATATTCGAGATCGCATCAAGTCCGGAGACAAGTACGAGAGTCTTGACGATCTCGTAGAAGAAACCCTGAGGGTAGAAAGTTTAGTTCAAGCGAGACATAAGCTTGCAGAACGATCTCAAAAGGCAAGGGAGCGCATTTCCAGGAAATGCATCGAAAGTGTATAGGGGTGTGGGATCTTCACGTGGCGCACCAAGTTCGGTATCTATTAGTTTTCCTCAACCTCGGGAGCAGTTTAGTAGAGGCGGGAGCAATGTCTCGGGATGGGTTGGTGAAAATCGCAAGTGCCAGAATTGCTTAAAATATCACGACGGCCCCTGTAAGGTTCCTCAAGTATGTTTTCAGTGTCGACAGCCGGGGTATAGGCGAAGTTCTTGTCCTCAGCTTATGGGAGCGAGCAGTTAGGGTTCTGGTTAGCTTCGTGATAAACTAACATATTATACACACAGAGATACTCGATCTGTAGCTACCAGAGTGCCCGATGCCTCAAGCGGCCCTAGTACTCAATCACCTATGCAAGGAAGGAAGCAAACTAGAGTATTTCATATTTCCCAAGAAGAGGCTCGCTCAGATCCGAAGGTTGTGACATGTAATTTATAATCTGAGTATTTTAACATGCTAGATCTAACCCCACCTTGTTATGCCACTTGATTACGAATAAAACATTCGTAAGAAATTCTATCTTTTCGAATTTTTAAATCACAATCTCACCTAATATTGCTTCTTTAGGCCATGTGTTTGTGGCAGACCATCAGGTCTACGCTTTATTTGACCCAACATCTGATAGGTCTTGTATCCGGGATGAACTTACTGCGATCTTAGATTATCCTATCTCTCATTTGTCACCTGGAATCATCGTTCATACCCCTCTTGAAGAGCATCTAATTCGTGATTCGGTATTCCTTGGTTGTCCATTGAAGATCTAAGATGTCATTCTAGAGGCTGAATTGATACCATTGCCTTTGATTGATCTTGATGTTATTCTTGGCATGGATTGACTTTCTTCTCATCATGAAATTCTCGACTGCCACGAGAAGCTTGTTTTTGAAGGTAAACTTCAAACGAGATCCCTCTCTTTTATTTCAATGTTTATTGCGCATAAATTAATGCGTAAGGGTTGTGAGGCATTCTTGCCATTTGTCATCGATACTTCTCTTTCTGAAACTAAACTAGATGACATCCCGATCGTGATTGAATTTCTTGATGTCTTTCCCAAAGACTTACTTGGACAACCTCCGAATCGAGAGATTGATTTTTCCATTGACGTACTTTCTGGAATCACACCTATATCGATTACTCCATATCAAATGTCGCCTGCTGAGCTCAAGAAACTCCAAACACAACTTGGGGAATTATTGGAGAAGGGGTTCATACGACCTAGCACATCTCCGTGGGGTGCTCCAGTTCTTTTTGTTAAGAAGAAAGATGGATCACTTTGCCTGTGTGTCGACTACCGTCAATTGAACAAGGTGACAATCAAGAACAAATATCCTCTTCCAAGAATCGATGATCTGTTTGATCAATTGCAAGGAGCAACTATATTCTCAAAAATTGATTTGCGATCCGGTTATCACCAACTCAAGATTAGGGAATTTGATATCCCTAAGTCTGCTTTTCGAACCAGATACGGTCATTTTGAATTCTGTGTTATGCCTTTTGGACTCACAAATGCTCCTGCAGCTTTTATGGATCTTATGAATCGGGTATTTCGGTCGTACTTAGATAAGTTTGTCATCATCTTCATTGATGACATTCTTATATATTCTAAATCAGACGACGAGCATTCTCATCATCTAAGAATTGCTCTGAACATTCTCAGAAAAAATTAGCTTTATGCTAAATTCTCGAAGTGTGAATTTTGGCTTCGTGAGGTATGCTTTTTGGGTCATAACATTTCTAAAGAAGGAATCTACATTGATCCAGTGAAGATTCAAGCTATACTAAATTGGGAGCGTCCAAAGAACGTGACAGAGATTCATAGTTTTCTGGGATTAGTTGGATATTATCGACGGTTTGTCAAAGACTTTTCGTTATTCGCTTCATCTTTGACTAAATTGACTCGGAAAGAGGTAAAATTTGAATGGAGTGAAGATGCGAGGAAGCATTTCCAGAATTGAAAAGATGACTCGTTTCAGCTCCTATTATTGCTTTGCCAGACCTAGCGATTGAAGAATTTACCATTTATAGCGACACCTCGAGACAAGGATTAGGATGCGTTCTCATGCAAGAAGGAAAGGTTATTGCCTACGCTTCAAGGCAATTGAAGAAGAACGAAGAAAATTATCCTACACATGATTTAGAGTTGGCTGCAATTGTCTTTGCATTGAAGATCTAGAGGCAGTATCTGTATGGTGCAACTTGTCGGGTTTTCACTGATCACAAGAGCTTAAAGTATATCACCACACAAAAGGAGCTCAACCTCAGGCAAAGGCGATGGATGGAGTTGATTAGTGACTACGACTTAGTCATCGATTATCATCCTGGCAAGGCGAACGTTGTTGCAGATGCTCTGAGTAGAAAGTCTTCTACCTCACTTGCTTCGATTCAATCTTTTTATCTTCCTATGTTGGAGCAATTTAAATCTTTACACATTTCGCTTGATTGTGAAAAGTCTAATGATTCTGCCTTAATCGCCAAATTCGAGGTTAGACCTACCTTGTTCGAGCAAATTCGAGAAAGACAATCACACGATGTTCATTTACAACAGAAGATGGCGAAGCTGATTCAAGGAAAAGAAACAGAATTTCAAATTCGGGATGATGGACTTCTTACTTTTAAAAATCGTGTTTGTGTCCATCAGAACATGATGTTCGTAGAGCTATTCTTGAGGAAGCCCATTCTTCAGCCTATGCTATGCATCCTGGTAGTACCAAAATGTACAGTACGCTTCGGGAGCATTATTGGAGGCCAGGTATAAAACGGTACATTGCTAAATTTGTATCAAAGTGCTTATCATGCCAACAGATTAAAGCGGAACACAAAAAACCAGCCGGCATGCTTCAACCACTACCTATTCCTGAGTTGAAATGAGAAAATGTCACAATGGATTTTGTTTCTGGAGAAACTTGCCAAGTTATATGTTGATGAGATCGTGATATTACACGAAGTACCAGTGTCAATCATATCTGATCGTGATCCAAGATTCACTTCCTGTTTTTGTCTTAGTCTGCAGAAAGCGCTAGTTACAAAATTACTATTCAGTACCTCGTTTCATCCACAAACTGATGGACAGTCAGAGAGAAATATACAGACACTAGAAGACATGCTACGTGCAGTGGTGTTGAATTTGGGAGGTAGCTGGGATAAGTACGTGACTTTGGTGGAGTTTGCTTATAACAACAGTTATCATTCAAGCATTGGAATGGCCCGTATAAAGCTCTGTATGGCCGAAAGTGTCGAACACCGCTCTTTTGGGATGAGGTTAGCGAGAGACAAATCGAACAAGTAGAGCTTATCGAAGATGCGAAGGTAAAAATACAACTTATTCGAGACATACTTAACGCAGTGCAAGATCGACAGAAAAGCTACGCAGATAATAGGAGGCGCGATTTGGAGTTTAATGAAGGAGATAAAGTTTTTCTGAAAGTTTCTCCATGGAAGGGAGTGTTGCGATTCCACCGTCAAGGAAAGTTGAGTCCAAGGTATATTGGCCCGTTTACGATCGTGCAACGGATTGGTCATGTCGCGTATCGACTTGTGCTACCATCGGAATTGTCGAAGATTCACGATGTCTTCCATGTCTCTATGCTTAGAAAATATGAACCAGATCCTTCGCACGTGCTCAAATATCCCCCAATTGTATTAAAGGAAAATCTATCGTACAAAGTACAACTTGTTCAAATTGTAGATCGCCGAGAGAAAATGCTTTGTAACAAATCAATTCCTATGGTGAGAGTTCTATAGAGAAGTGATCAAATTGAAGAAGAAACATGGGAACCAGAGTCAGTCATGCGTCAACAACATCCAAATCTCTTTTCATCTTTAGATACGTTTATGTTTCGAGGACGAAATTTTTTAGAGGAGGGGATACTTTATAATACCTTAGCCCAACTAGATTTTTTTTAGAAAGCCTAAAACCTATTTATTTATTTTTATGGCCCAAAAGGCCAGCCCTTTCTTAGCCCAACTACATTTTTTTTAGAAAACCCAAAACCTATTTATTTATTTTTATGGCCCAAAAGGCCAGCCCTATCTTAGCCCAACTAGATTTTTTTTAGAATGCCCAAACTTATTTATTTATTTATTTTGTGGCCCAAAGTTTCAGCCCACTTAAATGGCCTGATATATAATTATTAAGGCTAAAGTTAAAAAAAAAAGAAGAAGAAGAACGGGAGAAGAAAAACAAAAGAGGGGAAAGAAGAGAGTGAAGAGGAGAAACCCTTGTTGATCAAATTCTCCCTTACAACCCTCATCCTAGGTGGTTTCTAAGTTTTTTTGAGGTAAGTGATGTGTGAATTAAGCTTCCTTCTTCCATGGTTTTATAATTTTGTGGTGTTTTTCTTTTTGGAATGTGGGTAATTCGCAGACTGTTCGAACTGATTTTGACATAGCTATTACCCTCGAAAGTTTACAAAATTAATTTCTGTACGTAGCTGAACTCGTTAGCTTTCTGTTTCCACTTGAAACGCCTCAATCCGATTATTCTACAATTAGTTATGATTTTTCTCGTAAACTGCCGCTAGCTGGAAAATTTCAGAATTTTTATGTCGGATTCAAATTTATTTTCTATCATTTCGTTTAGTTAATGTATTGAAATGGGTTACGTGGGATTGGGCACTAATGTTAAGGAGTTACATGCCATTTTTATTTAATATCGACTCGTTCGAACTCGATTAGGATTTATTTTTAGCAATGAAAGGTGATGTTACCACTAATAGTTAGTTATATTTGATTTGCCTTTAATTGTTCATCTCCTTTCTAGGTAAAGAACCATCGATGAAGGGTAAGGGACTGACTTCAGATTTCGGAGAGAGTTAATCACTTCCTTGTGAGTTGATAATTCGGGAACGTCTTCTCTTGCGGGAAGTGTGGACCCTCGATAAATGTGCATTTATTTTAGTTTTAGTTAATTGATAGAAAAATTATTTGGTATTGTGTTATGTGGTAAAGAGCCTGATTGGATCGATTGCTCTGGTTAGAGTCTTGTTAGCCATTTTATGAGTATTATTGATTTTAACTTATGTTGAAGAGTCTTACCGTCTCGATATCTGATAGCATTTATTGTGAATTATTTGAGAATTGATTTCTGGTTATTTTTGTGTACTATTTAAGACTTTAACTTGAGTCGTTATTCATCTGATGATGCATATGCATATGTATGTCTGATACCAAGGTTAAGTAGCCCGAATTGGTCACGGTTCGGGTGAGTTGGAGCGACATTGATTAAGTAGCCCGAATTGTCACGGTTCGGGTGAGTTAGAGTGACAACCAAGTTGCCCATTGCTTGGCAAACCCGGGTGAGTTAGATCTAAAGGGGCACCTGTCCATTTGCCAAATACTGATACTCTGGAGGGTGATCGTTAGATGGATCAGTCTATTATAGGCTCAGTCAACGTCACCGGTGTGGGACATGCATGTCATATATGTTTATATGTTTAATCATTTCAAGTATTCACGTCGATATTGAATTGTGAACTTTTGCACTTGGCGTGTTGAGAAAGAATATTAATGTGCATTTTATCTAGAGTAAAAGTGATGGGCTTGGACTGTCTCTCAACAGAGAGCTCAGTTCGAGGAGGATATTGACTACCCACGCGTCTTTTATGTGATAACATGTTGTTTGAACTAATTGTGTTATTCGTAAATGTGCACTAAGGTTTTTATTTTCATTAATATGTATACTGAGTGAGAAATAGTTATTGTGGGATGAAATGTTGGATTTTATGCTATGAACCGCGAGTGGGAATACATGCTTCTTATAAGGATCGGGGTGACCGACTTATCACCTCACTGAGCTAGTGGTTTTGCTCACCCCCATCATTCTTTCCTTTTCAGGCTGTTGATATCGTTTTGGTTGGAGGTTTGCCTATCGTTTGCTCGTCATCCAATCAGTATTTTGGGTACTTTCTCTTTTATGTAAATTGACGAATTCATTGGCGAGATTGTATAGTTTATATTTGGTGACCCCCTTTATGTTCTTTTTGGTACTCTCGCGATGTTATATCGTTCATGTATATTTTCTTTAAACTAAGTTACATCATTGTAATTTGTACTTTTGTAAATCCTTATTGATACTTTATGAGATGTTGTCCTCGGGTTGTACCCATTATCAGTTATACAGTTCTACAGATACTTGATAGCAAGCCTTAAGTTTTCTATAAACTTTGTGGAGTGTAGTGCACCCATTCCGCAAAATTTATGGTTAACGTGGCGGTTGTCGCGTTCTGTCTAGGGTCAGGGCGTGACAGTTTCGACGCATGTTTCCTCCATTTTGATGCTCATTCTCTCATTACGATCAACATTTCCTTCATTTTGATGTATATTTACTTCATTTTGATGCTCATTCACTTGTTATGATCAACATTTTCTTCGTTTCGATGTATATTTCCCTGATTTTGTTGCTCATACGCTTGTTATGATCGCCATTTCCTTCATTTCGATGGAAATTCCTTCATTTAGATTCTCATTCGCATGTTATGATCAACGTTTCCATTGTTTCGAAGCATATTTCTTTCATTTTGATTCTCATTCTCTTGTTGTATGATAAATATTTCCTTCGTTACGATGCATGTTGCTTCATTTTGATGCTCATTCGCGTGTTATGATCAACATTTCCTTCGTTTCGATGCATATTTCTTTCATTTTGATGTCCATTCGCTTGTTCTGATAAACATTTCTTTCGTTTCGATACATATTCCTTAATTTTAACGCTCATTCGCTTGTTATGATCAACATTTCCTTCGTTTCGATACATATTCCTTCATTTTGATGCTCATTCGTATGTTATGATCAACATTTCATTCATTTCGATTCATATTTCCTTCATTTTAATGCTCATTCGCTTGCTATGATCAACGTTTACTTCGTTTCGATGCATATTCCTTCATTTTGATGCTCATTCACATGTTATGATCAACATTTCCATCGTTTCGATGCATATTTCCTTTAATTTGATGCTCATTCGCATGTTATGATCATCATTTCCTTCGTTTCGATGCATATTTCCTTCATTTTGATGCTCATTCGTATGTTATGATCAACATTTCTTTAGTTACGACACAAATTTCCTTCATTTTGATGCTCATTCGCTTGTTATATGATCAAGTTTCGATGCATATTCCTTCATTTTGATGTTCATTCGCATGTTATAATCAACATTTACTTCGTTTCGATAGATATTTCCTACATTTATTTTGTTATGACAAACATTTACTTTGTTTCGATTCATATTCCTTCATTTTAATGTTCATTCGCTTGTTATGATCAACATTTTCTTCGTTTAGATGCATATTCCTTTATTTTGATGCTCATTGGCTTGTTATGATCAACATTTCCTTCGTTTCGATGCATATTTCCTTTATTTTGATGCTCATTCGCTTGTCATGATCAACATTTCCTTCGTTTCGACGCACACTTCCTTCATTTTGATGCTCATTCGCTTGTTATGATCAACATTTCCTTCGTTTTGATGCATGTTTCCTTCATTTTGATGCTCATTATCTCATTACGATCAACATTTCCTTCATTTCGATGCATATTCCTTTATTTTGATGCTCATTCGTATGTTACGATCAACATTTTCTTCGTTTCGATTCATATTTCCAACATTTTGATGCTCATTCCATTGTTATGATAAACATTTCCTTCGTTTCGATACATATTCCTTCATTTTAATGCTCATTCGCTTGTTATAATCAACATTTCCTTTGTTTCGATGCATATTCCTTCATTTTAATTCTCATTCGCATGTTATGATCAACATTTTCTTCGTTTCGATGCATATTTCTTTTATTTTTATGCTCATTCGCTTGTTATGATCAACATTTCCTTCATTTTTATGCTCATTCGCTTCGTTTCGATGCATATTTCCTTTATTTTTACGCTCATTCGCTTGTTATGATCAACGTTTACTTCGTTTCGATGCATATTCCGTCATTTTGATCCTCATTCGCTTGTTATTATCAACATTTCATTCGCTTTGATGCATATTTCCATCATTTTGACACTCATTCGCATGTTATGATCAACATTTCCTTCGTTTCGATGCATATTTCCTTCATTTTGATGCTCATTCGCTTGTTATGACAAATATTTACTTCGTTTAGATTCATATTCCTTCATTTTAATGTTCATTCGCTTGTTATGATCAACATTTCATTCGTTTCGATGCATATTCCTTCATTTTGATGCTCATTGGCTTGTTATGATCAACATTTCCTTCGTTTCGAAGCATATTTCCTTCATTTTGATGCTCATTCGCCTTTTATGATAACTTTTCCTTCATTTTGATGCATATTTCCTTAATTTTAATGCTCAATCGCTTGTTATGATCAACATTTCCTTCATTTCGATGCATATTCCTTCATTTTGTTCTCATTTGCTTGTTATGATCAACATTTCCTTCATTATGATGTATATTTCTTCATTTTGATACACATTCGGATGTTATGATAACCATTTCCTTCGTTTAGATACATATTCCTTCATTTTGATGTTCATACGAATGTTATGATCAATATTTCCTTCGTTTCGAGGCATATCTCCTTCATTTTGATGCACATTCGCTATATATGATCAACATTTCCTTTGTTTCGATACATATTCCGTCATTTTGATCATCATTCACTTGTTATTATCAACATTTCCTTCGCTTCGATGCATATTTCCTTCATTTTGATGCTCATTCGCTTGTTATGATCAATATTTCCTTTGTTTCGATTCATATTTCCTTCATTTTGATGCCCATTCGCTTTATATGATAACCATTTCCTTCGTTTTGATACATATTCCGTCATTTTGATCCTTATTCGCTAGTTATTATCAATATTTCCTTTGCTTCGATGCATATTTACTTCATTTTGATGCCCATTCGCTTGATATGATCAACATTTCCTTCGTTTCGATACATATTCCTTAATTTTGATCCTCATTCGCTTGTTATTATCAACATTTCCTTCGCTTCGATGCATATTTCCTTTATTTTGATGTTCATTCGCTTGTTATGATCAACATTTCCTTCGTTTCGATGCACATTTCCTTCATTTTGATGCTCATTCGCTTGTTATGATCAACATTTCCTTCATTTCGATGCATGTTTCCTTCATTTTGATGCCCATTTTCTCATTACGATTAACATTTCCTTCGTTTCGATACATATTTCCTTCATTTTGATGCTCATTCGCTTGTTATGATCAAAATTTCTTTCGTTTTGATTCTCATTCGCATGTTATGATCAATGTTTTCTTCGTTTCGAAGTATATTTCCTTCATTTTGATTCTCATTCGCTTGTTATATGATCAACATTTCCTTCATTTCGATGCATATTTTTTCATTTTGATGCTCATTCGCGTGTTATGATCAACATTTCCTTCATTTCGATGCATATTTCCTTCATTTTGACGCTCATTCGCTTGTTATGATTAATATTTCCTTCATTTCGATGCATATTCCTTTATTTTGATGCTCATTCGCATGTTATGATCAATATTTCCTTTGTTTTGATGCATATTTCCTTTATTTTGATGCTCATTAACATGTTATAATCAACATTTCCTTCGTTTCGATGCATATTTCCTTCATTTTGATGCTCATTCGTTTGATATGATCAACATTTTTTTAGTTACGAAACATATTTCCTTCATTTTGATGCTCATTCGCTTGTTATATGATCAAGTTTCGATGCATATTCCTTCATTTTGATGCTCATTCGCATGTTATAATCAACATTGACATCGTTTAGATACACATTTCCTTCATTTTGATGCCCATTCGCTTGTAATGACAAACATTAACTTCGTTTAGATTCATATTCCTTCATTTTATTGTTCATTTGCTTGTTATGATCAACATTTCCTTTGTTTCGATGCATATTCCTTCATTTTGATGCTCATTGGCTTGTTATGATCAACATTTCCTTCGTTTCGATGTATATTCCTTCATTTTGATGCTCATTCTCATGTTATATTCAACATTTCCTTCTTTTTGATGAATATTTCCTTCATTTTGATGCTCATTTGCTTTATATGATCAACATTTCCTTCGTTTCGATAGATTTTCCATTATTTTGATCCTTATTCTCTTGTTATTATCACCATTTCCTTCGCTTCGATGCATATTTCCTTTATTTTGATGCTCATTCATTTGTTATGATCAACATTTTCTTTGTTTCCATGCATATTTCCTTCATTTTGATGCCCATTCGCATTATATGATCAACATTACCTTCGTTTGGATACGTATTCCATCATTTTGATCCTCATTCGCTTGTTATTATCAACATTTCATTCGCTTTGATGCATATTTCCTTCATTTTGATACTCATTCGCTTGTCATGATCAACGTTTCCTTCGTTTCGACGCACATTTCCTTCATTTTGATGCTCATTCGCTTGTTATGATCAACATTTCCTTCGTTTTGATGCATGTTTCCTTCATTTTGATGCTCATTATCTCATTACGATCAACATTTCCTTCATTTCGATGCATATTTTCTTCATTTTGATGCTTATTCACTTGTTATGATCAACATTTTCTTCGTTTCGATGCATATTTCCTTCATTTTGATGCTCATTCGCTTGTTATGATCATCAATTCCTTCATTTCGATGCAAATTCCTTCATTTTGATTCTCATTCGCATGTTATGATCAACATTTCCTTCATTTCGAAGCATATTTCTTTCATTTTGATTCTCATTCTTTTGTTATATGAAAAACATTTCCTTCGTTTCGATGCATATTCCATCATTTTGATGCTCATTAGCTTGTTATGATCAATATTTCCTTCATTTTGATGCTCATTCGCTTGTTATGATCAACATTTCCTCCTTTTCGATGCATATTTCTTTCATTTTGATGCCAATTTGCTTGATATGATTAACATTTCATTCGTTTCGATACATATTCAATCATTTTGATCCTCATTCAAGTGTTATGATCAACATTTCCTTCATTTCGATGCATATTTCCTTCATTTTGACGCTCATTCGCTTGTTATGATTAATATTTCCTTCGTTTCGATGCATATTCCTTTATTTTGATGCTCATTCGCATGTTATGATCAATATTTCCTTCATTTCGATGCATATTTCCTTTATTTTGATGCTCATTCACATGTTATGATCAACATTTCGTTCGTTTCGATACATATTTCCTTCATTTTGATGCTCATAAATTTGTTATGATCAATATTTCTTTAGTTACGACCCATATTTCCTTCATTTTGATGTTCATTCGCTTGTTATACGATCAAGTTTCGATGCATATTCCTTCATTTTGATGCTCATTCGCATGTTATAATCAACATTTGCTTCGTTTAGATACATATTTCCTTCATTTTGATGCCCATTCGCATGTTATGACAAACATTAACTTTGTTTAGATTCATATTACTTCATTTTAATGATCATTTGCTTGTTATGATCAACATTTCCTTCGTTTCGATGCAGATTCCTTCATTTTAATGCTCATTGGCTTGTTATGATCAACATTTCCTTCGTTTCGATGCATATTCCTTCATTTTGATGCTCATTCGCATGTTATGATCAACATTTCCTTCTTTTTGATGAATATTTCCTTCATTTTGATGCTCATTCGCTATATATGATCAACATTTCCTTCGTTTTGATATATATTCCGTTATTTTGATCCTTATTCTCTTGTTATTATTAGCATTTTCTTCGCTTCGATACATATTTTCTTCATTTTGATGCTCATTCGTTTGTTATGATCAATATTTTCTTCGTTTCGATGCATATTTCCTTCATTTTGATGTCGATTCGCATTATATGATCAACATTACCTTCATTTCGATACGTATTCCGTCATTTTGATCATCATTCGCTTGTTACTATCAACATTTCATTCGCTTTGATGCATATTTCCTTCATTTTGATACTCATTCGCTTGTCATGATCAACATTTCCTTCGTTTCGACGCACATTTCCTTCATTTTGATGCTCATTCGCATGTTATGATCAACATTTCCTTCGTTTTGATGCATGTTTCCTTCATTTTGATGCTCATTATCTCATTACGATCAACATTTCCTTCATTTCGATGCATATTTTCTTCATTTTGATGCTTATTCACTTGTTATGATCAACATTTTCTTCGTTTCGATGCATATTTCCTTCATTTTGATGCTCATTCGCTTGTTATGATCATCAATTCCTTCATTTCGATGCAAATTCCTTCATTTTGATTCTCATTCGCATGTTATGATCAACATTTCCTTCATTTCGAAGCATATTTCTTTCATTTTGATTCTCATTCTTTTGTTATATGAAAAACATTTCCTTCGTTTCGATGCATATTCCATCATTTTGATGCTCATTGGCTTGTTATGTCAACATTTCCTTCATTTCGATGCATATTCCTTCATTTTGATGCTCATTCACATGTATGATCAACATTTCCTTCTTTTTGATGAATATTTCCTTCATTTTGATGCTCATTCGCTTTATATGATCAACATTTCCTTCGTTTCTATACATATTCCGTTATTTTGATCCTTATTCTCTTGTTATTATCAGCATTTCCTTCGCTTCGATGCATATTTCCTTCATTTTGATGCTCATTCATTTGTTATGATCAACATTTTCTTTGTTTCGATGCATATTTCCTTCATTTTGATGCTCATTCGCATTATATGATCAACATTACCTTCGTTTCGATACATATTCCGTCATTTTGATCCTCATTCGCTTGTTATTATCAACATTTCATTCGCTTTGATGCATATTTCCATCATTTTGACACTCATTCGCATGTTATGATCAACATTTCCTTCGTTTCGATGCATATTTCCTTCATTTTGATGCTCATTCGCTTGTTATGACAAATATTTACTTCGTTTAGATTCATATTCCTTCATTTTAATGTTCATTCGCTTGTTATGATCAACATTTCATTCGTTTCGATGCATATTCCTTCATTTTGATGCTCATTGGCTTGTTATGATCAACATTTCCTTCGTTTCGAAGCATATTTCCTTCATTTTGATGCTCATTCGCCTTTTATGATAACTTTTCCTTCATTTTGATGCATATTTCCTTAATTTTAATGCTCAATCGCTTGTTATGATCAACATTTCCTTCATTTCGATGCATATTCCTTCATTTTGTTCTCATTTGCTTGTTATGATCAACATTTCCTTCATTATGATGCATATTTCTTCATTTTGATACACATTCGGATGTTATGATAACCATTTCCTTCGTTTAGATACATATTCCTTCATTTTGATGTTCATACGAATGTTATGATCAATATTTCCTTCGTTTCGAGGCATATCTCCTTCATTTTGATGCACATTCGCTATATATGATCAACATTTCCTTTATTTCGATACATATTCCGTCATTTTGATCATCATTCACTTGTTATTATCAACATTTCCTTCGCTTCGATGCATATTTCCTTCATTTTGATACTCATTCGCTTGTCATGATCAACATTTCCTTCATTTCGACGCACATTTCCTTCATTTTGATGCTCATTCGCATGTTATGATCAACATTTCCTTCGTTTTGATGCATGTTTCCTTCATTTTGATGCTCATTATCTCATTACGATCAACATTTCCTTCATTTCGATGCATATTTTCTTCATTTTGATGTTTATTCACTTGTTATGATCAACATTTTCTTCGTTTCGATGCATATTTCCTTCATTTTGATGCTCATTCGCTTGTTATGATCATCAATTCCTTCATTTCGATGCAAATTCCTTCATTTTGATTCTCATTCGCATGTTATGATCAACATTTCCTTCATTTCGAAGCATATTTCTTTCATTTTGATTCTCATTCTTTTGTTATATGAAAAACATTTCCTTCGTTTCGATGCATATTCCATCATTTTGATGCTCATTGGCTTGTTATGATCAACATTTCCTTCATTTCGATGCATATTCCTTCATTTTGATGCTCATTCACATGTATGATCAACATTTCCTTCTTTTTGATGAATATTTCCTTCATTTTGATGCTCATTCGCTTTATATGATCAACATTTCCTTCGTTTCTATACATATTCCGTTATTTTGATCCTTATTCTCTTGTTATTATCAGCATTTCCTTCGCTTCGATGCATATTTCCTTCATTTTGATGCTCATTCATTTGTTATGATCAACATTTTCTTTGTTTCGATGCATATTTCCTTCATTTTGATGCTCATTCGCATTATATGATCAACATTACCTTCGTTTCGATACATATTCCGTCATTTTGATCCTCATTCGCTTGTTATTATCAACATTTCATTCGCTTTGATGTATATTTCCATCATTTTGACACTCATTCGCTTGTCATGATCAACATTTCCTTCGTTTCAACGCACATTTCCTTCATTTTGATGCTCATTCGCTTGTTATGATAAACATTTCCTTCGTTTTGATGCATGTTTCCTTCATTTTGATGCTCATTATCTCATTACGATCAACATTTCCTTCATTTCGATGCATATTTTCTTCATTTTGATGCTTATTCACTTGTTATGATCAACATTTTCTTCGTTTCGATGCATATTTCCTTCATTTTGATGCTCATTCGCTTGTTATGATCATCAATTCCTTCATTTCGATGCAAATTCCTTCATTTTGATTCTCATTCGCATGTTATGATCAACATTTCCTTCATTTCGAAGCATATTTCTTTCATTTTGATTCTCATTCTTTTGTTATATGAAAAACATTTCCTTCGTTTCGATGCATATTCCATCATTTTGATGCTCATTGGCTTGTTATGATCAACATTTCCTTCATTTTGATGCTCATTCGCTTGTTATGATCAACATTTCCTCCGTTTCGATGCATATTTCTTTCATTTTGATGCCAATTTGCTTGATATGATTAACATTTCATTCGTTTCGATACATATTCAGTCATTTTGATCCTCATTCGCGTGTTATGATCAACATTTCCTTCATTTCGATGCATATTTCCTTCATTTTGACGCTCATTCGCTTGTTATGATTAATATTTCCTTCGTTTCGATGCATATTCCTTTATTTTGATGCTCATTCGCATGTTATGATCAATATTTCCTTCATTTCGATGCATATTTCCTTTATTTTGATGCTCATTCACATGTTATGATCAACATTTCCTTCGTTTCGATACATATTTCCTTCATTTTGATGCTCATTCGTTTGTTATGATCAATATTTCTTTAGTTACGACCCATATTTCCTTCATTTTGATGCTCATTCGCTTGTTATATGATCAAGTTTCGATGCATATTCCTTCATTTTTATGCTCATTCGCATGTTATAATCAACATTTACTTCGTTTAGATACATATTTCCTTCATTTTGATGCCCATTCGCTTGTTATGACAAACATTAACTTTGTTTAGATTCATATTACTTCATCTTAATGATCATTTGCTTGTTATGATCAACATTTCCTTCGTTTCGATGCAGATTCCTTCATTTTAATGCTCATTGGCTTGTTATGATCAACATTTCCTTCGTTTCGATGCATATTCCTTCATTTTGATGCTCATTCGCATGTTATGATCAATATTTCCTTCTTTTTGATGAATATTTCCTTCATTTTGATGCTCATTCGCTTTATATGATCAACATTTCCTTCGTTTTGATATATATTCCGTTATTTTGATCCTTATTCTCTTGTTATTATTAGTATTTTCTTCGCTTCGATGCATATTTTCTTCATTTTGATGCTCATTCGTTTGTTATGATCAACATTTTCTTCGTTTCGATGCATATTTCCTTCATTTTGATGCCGATTCGCATTATATGATCAACATTACCTTCATTTCGATACATATTCCGTCATTTTGATCCTCATTCGCTTGTTATTATCAACATTTCATTCGCTTTGATGCATATTTCCTTCATTTTGATACTCATTCGCTTGTCATGATCAACATTTCCTTCGTTTCGACGTACATTTCCTTCATTTTGATGCTCATTCGCTTGTTATGATCAACATTTCCTTCGTTTTGATGCATGTTTCCTTCATTTTGATGCTCATTATCTCATTACGATCAACATTTCCTTCATTTCGATGCATATTTTCTTCATTTTGATGCTTATTCACTTGTTATGATCAACATTTTCTTCGTTTCAATGCATATTTCCATCATTTTGATGCTCATTCGCTTGTTATGATCATCAATTCCTTCATTTCGATGCAAATTCCTTCATTTTGATTCTCATTCGCATGTTATGATCAACATTTCCTTCATTTCGAAGCATATTTCTTTCATTTTGATTCTCATTCTTTTGTTATATGAAAAACATTTCCTTCGTTTCGATGCATATTCCATCATTTTGATGCTCATTGGCTTGTTATGATCAACATTTCCTTCATTTCGATGCATATTCCTTCATTTTGATGCTCATTCACATGTATGATCAACATTTCCTTCTTTTTGATGAATATTTCCTTCATTTTGATGCTCATTCGCTTTATATGATCAACATTTCCTTCGTTTCTATACATATTCCACTATTTTGATCCTTATTCTCTTGTTATTATCAGCATTTCCTTCGCTTCGATGCATATTTCCTTCATTTTGATGCTCATTCATTTGTTATGATCAACATTTTCTTTGTTTCGATGCATATTTCCTTCATTTTGATGCCCATTCGCATTATATGATCAACATTACCTTCGTTTCGATACATATTCCGTCATTTTGATCCTCATTCGCTTGTTATTATCAACATTTCATTCGCTTTGATGCATATTTCCATCATTTTGACACTCATTCGCTTGTCATGATCAACATTTCCTTCGTTTCAACGCACATTTCCTTCATTTTGATGCTCATTCGCTTGTTATGATCAACATTTCCTTTGTTTTGATGCATGTTTCCTTCATTTTGATGCTCATTATCTCATTACGATCAACATTTCCTTCATTTCGATGCATATTTTCTTCATTTTGATGCTTATTCACTTGTTATGATCAACATTTTCTTCGTTTCGATGCATATTTCCTTTATTTTGATGCTCATTCGCTTGTTATGATCACTATTTCCTTCGTTTCGATGCAAATTCCTTCATTTTGATTCTCATTCGCAAGTAATGATCAACATTTCCTTCATTTCGAAGCATATTTCTTTCATTTTGATTCTCATCTTTTGTTATATGATAAACATTTCCTTCGTTTCGATGTATATTCCTTCATTTTGATGCTCATTGGCTTGTTATGATCAACATTTCCTTTGTTTCGATGCATATTCCTTCATTTTGATGCTCATTCACATGTTATGATCAACATTTCCTTATTTTTGATGAATATTTCCTTCATTTTGATGCTCATTCGCTTTATATGATCAACATTTCCTTCGTTTCGATACATATTCCGTTATTTTGATCCTTATTCTATTGTTATTATCAGCATTTTCTTCGCTTCGATGCATATTTCCTTCATTTTGATGCTCATTCATTTGTTATGATCACCATTTTCTTCGTTTCGATGCATATTTCCTTCATTTTGATAGCCATTCGTATTATATGATCAACATTACCTGCGTTTCGATACATATTCCGTCATTTTGATCCTCATTCGCTTGTTGTTATCAACATTTCATTCGCTTTGATGCATATTTCCTTCATTTTGATACTCATTCGCTTGTCATGATCAACATTTCCTTCGTTTCGACGCACATTTCCTTCATTTCGACGCACATTTCCTTCATTTTGATGCACATTTCCTTCATTTTGATGCTCATTCGCTTGTTATGATCAATATTTCCTTCGTTTTGATGCATGTTTCCTTCATTTTGATGCTCATTATCTCATTACGATCAAAATTTCCTTCATTTCGATGCATATTTTCTTCATTTTGATGCTTATTCACTTGTTATGATCAACATTTTCATCGTTTTGATGCATATTTCCTTCATTTTGATGCTCATTCGCTTGTTATGATCAACGTTTCATTCGTTTCGATGCAAATTCCTTCATTTTGATTCTCATTCGCATGTTATGATCAACATTTCCTTCGTTTCGAAGCATATTTCCTTCGTTTTGATTCTCATTCTCTTGTTATATGATTAACATTTACTTCGTTTATGCATGTTCCTTTATTTTGATGCTCATTCGCTTGTTATGATCAACATTTCCTCCGTTTCGATGCATATTTCTTTCATTTTGATGCCAATTCGCTTGATATGATTAACATTTCATTCGTTTTGATAAATATTCAGTCATTTTGATCCTCATTCGCTTGTTATTATCAACATTTCCTTCGCTTCGATGCATATTTCCTTCATTTTGATGCTCATTCGCTTGTTATGATCAACATTTCCTTCGTTTCGACACACATTTCCTTCATTTTGATGCTGGTTCGCTTATGATCAACATTTCCTTCCTTTCGTCGCATGTTTCCTTCATTTTGATGCTCATTCTCTCATTACGATCAACATTCCCTTCGTTTGATGCATATTTACCTCATTTTGATGCTCATTCGCTTGTTATGATCAACATTTTCTTCGTTTCGATACATATTTTCTTCATTTTGATGCTCATACGCTTGTTATGATCGCCATTTCCATCGTTTCGATGCAAATTCCTTAATTTGATTCTCATTCATATGTTATGATCAACATTTCCTTCATTTCGAAGCATATTTCTTTCATTTTGATTCTAATTCTTTTGTTATATGATAAACATTTCCTTCGTTTCGATGCATGTTCCCTCATATTGATGCTCATTCGCATGTTATGATCAACATTTCCTACGTTTCGATGTATATTTCTTTCATTTTGATGCCCATTTGCTTGTTATGATAAATATTTCCTTCGTTTCGATATATATTCATTAATTTTAACGCTCATTCCATTGTTATGATAAACATTTCCTTCGTTTCGATGCATATTCCTTCATTTTAATGCTCATTCGCTTGTTATGATCAACATTTCCTTTGTTTAGATGCATATTCCTTCATTTTGATGCTCATTCGCATGTTATGATCAACATTTTCTTCGTTTCGATGCATATTTCCTTTATTTTTATGCTCATTCGCTTGTTATGATCAACGTTTACTTCGTTTCGATGCATATTCCTTCATTTTGATGCTCATTGGCTTATTATGATCAACATTTTCTTCGTTTCGATGCATATTTCCTTTATTTTGATGCTCATTCGCATGTTATGATCTACATTTCCTTCGTTTCGATGCATATTTCATTCATTTTGATGCTCAGTCGCTTGTTATGACAAACATTTACTTCGTTTAGATTCATATTCCTTCATTTTAATTTTCATTCGCTTGTTCTGATCAACATTTCCTTCGTTTCGATGCATATTCCTTCATTTTGATGCTCATTGGCTTGAATGATCAACATTTCCTTCGTTTCGATGCATATTTCCTTCATTTTGATGCGCATTCTCCTTTTATGATAACTTTTCTTTCGTTTCGATACATATTTCATTAATTTTAATTCTCAATCGCTTGTTATGATCAACATTTCCTTCCTTTCGATGCATATTCCATCATTTTGATTCTCATTTGCTTGTTATGATCAACATTTCTTCATTACGATGCATATTTCTTCATTTTGATACACATTCGCATGTTATGATAACCATTTCCTTCGTTTAGATACATATTCCTTCATTTTGATGTTCATACGAATGTTATGATCAATATTTCCTTCGTTTCGAGGCATATCTCCTTCATTTTGATACACATTTTCTATATATGATCAACATTTCCTTCGTTTCGATACATATTCCGTCATTTTGATCATCATTCGCTTGTTATTATCAACATTTCCTTCGCTTCGACGCATATTTCCTTCATTTTGATGTTCATTCGCTTGTTATGATCAATATTTCCTTCGTTTCGACGCATATTTCTTTCATTTTGATGCCCATTCGCTTTATATGATCAACATTTCATTCGTTTCGAAGTATATTTCATTCATTTTGATTCTCATTCGCTTGTAATATGATCAACATTTCCTTCATTTCGATGCATATTCCTTCATTTTGATGCTCATTCGCGTGTTATGATCAACATTTCCTTCATTTCGATGCATATTTCCTTCATTTTGACGCTCATTCGCTTGTTATGATTAATATTTCCTTTGTTTCGATGCATATTCCTTTATTTTGATGCTCACTCGCATGTTATGATCAACATTTTCTTCGTTTCGATGCATATTTCCTTTATTTTGATGCTCATTCACATGTTATGATAAACATTTCCTTCGTTTCGACGCACATTTCCTTCATTTTGATGCTCGTTCGCTTATGATCAACATTTCTTCCTTTCGTTGCATGTTTCCTTCATTTTGATGCTCATTCTCTCATTACGATCAACATTCCCTTCGTTCGATGCATATTTACCTCATTTTGATGCTCATTCGCTTGTTATGATCAACATTTTCTTCGTTTCGATACATATTTTCCTCATTTTGATGCTCATACGCTTGTTATGATCGCCATTTCCGTCGTTTCGATGCAAATTCCTTCATTTGATTCTCATACGCATGTTATGATCAACATTTCCTTCATTTCGAAGCATATTTCTTTCATTTTGATTCTCATTCTTTTGTTATATGATAAACATTTCCTTCGATTCGATGCAAGTTCCCTCATATTGATGCTCATTCGCATGTTATGATCAACATTTCCTTCGTTTCAATGTATATTTCTTTCATTTTGATGCCCATTCACTTGTTATGATAAATATTTCCTTCGTTTCGATATATATTCGTTAATTTTAACGCTCATTCGCTTGTTATGATCAACATTTCCTTCATTTCGATGCATATTCCTTTATTTTGATGCTCATTCGTATGTTACGATCAACATTTCCTTCGTTTCGATTCATATTTCATTCATTTTGATGCTCATTCCATTGTTATGATAAACATTTTCTTCGTTTCGATGCATATTCCTTCATTTTAATGCTCATTCGCTTGTTATGATCAACATTTCCTTTGTTTAGATGCATATTCCTTCAAGTTGATGCTCATTCGCATGTTATGATCAACATTTTCTTCGTTTCGATGCATATTCCTTCATTTTGATGCTCATTCGCATGTTATGATCAACATTTCCTTCTTTTTGATGAATATTTCCTTCATTTTGATGCTCATTCGCTTTATATGATCAAAATTTACTTCGTTTCGATGCATATTTCCTTCATTTTGATGCTCATTCGCTTGTTATGACAAATATTTACTTCGTTTAGATTCATATTCCTTCATTTTAATGTTCATTCGCTTGTTATGATCAACATTTCGTTCGTTTCGATGCATATTCCTTCATTTTGATGCTCATTGGCTTGTTATGATCACCATTTCCTTCGTTTCGATGCATATTTCCTTCATTTTGATGCTCATTCGCCTTTTATGATAACTTTTCCTTCGTTTCGATGCATATTTCCTTAATTTTGATGCTCAATCGCTTGTTATGATCAACATTTCTTTCCTTTCGATGCATATTCCTTCATTTTGATTCTCATTTGCTTGTTATGATCAACATTTCCTTCATTACGATGCATATTTCTTCATTTTGAAACACATTCGCATGTTATGATAACCATTTCCTTCGTTTAGATACATATTCCTTCATTTTGATGTTCATACGAATGTTATGATCAATATTTCCTTCGTTTCGAGGCATATCTCCTTCATGTTGATGCACATTCGCTATATATGATCAACATTTCCTTCGTTTCGATACATATTCCGTCATTTTGATCATCATTCACTTGTTATTATCAACATTTCCTACGCTTCGATGCATATTTCCTTCATTTTGATGCTCATTCGCTTGTAATGATCAATATTTCCTTCGTTTCGATTCATATTTCCTTCATTTTGATGCCCATTCGCTTTATATGATCACCATTTCCTTCGTTTCGATACATATTCCGTCATTTTGATCCTCATTCGCTAGTTATTATCAATATTTCCTTTGCTTCGATGCATATTTCCTTCATTTTGATGCCCATTCGCTTGATATGATCAACATTTCCTTCGTTTCGATACATATTCCTTCATTTTGATCCTCATTCGCTTGTTATTATCAACATTTCCTTCGCTTCGATGCACATTTCCTTTATTTTGATGTTCATTCGCTTGTTATGATCAACATTTCCTTCGCTTCGACGCATATTTCCTTCATTTTGATGCTCATTCGCTTGTTATGATCAATATTTCCTTCGTTTCGACGCATATTTCTTTCATTTTGATGCCCATTCGCTTTATATGATCAACATTTCATTCGTTTCGAAGTATATTTCATTCATTTTATTCTCATTCGCTTGTAATATGATCAACATTTCCTTCATTTCGATGCATATTCCTTCATTTTGATGCTCATTCGCGTGTTATGATTAACATTTCCTTCATTTCGATGTATATTTTCTTCATTTTGATGCTCATTCGCTTGTTATGATTAATATTTCCTTTGTTTCGATGCATATTCCTTTATTTTGATGCTCACTCGCATGTTATGATCAACATTTTCTTCGTTTCGATGCATATTTCCTTTATTATGATGCTCATTCACATGTTATGATAAACATTTCCTTCGTTTCGACGCACATTTTCTTCATTTTGATGCTCGTTCGCTTATGATCAATATTTCTTCCTTTCGTTGCATGTTTCCTTCATTTTGATGCTCATTCTCTCATTACGATCAACATTCCCTTCGTTCGATGCATATTTACCTCATTTTGATGCTCATTCGCTTGTTATGATCAACATTTTCTTCGTTTCGATACATATTTTCCTCATTTTGATGCTCATACGCTTGTTATGATCGCCATTTCCGTCGTTTCGATGCAAATTCATTCATTTGATTCTCATACGCATGTTATGATCAACATTTCCTTTATTTCGAAGCATATTTCTTTCATTTTGATTCTCATTCTTTTGTTATATGATAAACATTTCCTTCGTTTCGATGCATGTTCCCTCATATTGATGCTCATTCGCATGTTATGATCAACATTTCCTTCGTTTCGATGTATATTTCTTTCATTTTGATGCCCATTCGCTTGTTATGATAAATATTTCCTTCGTTTCGATATATATTCATTAATTTTAACGCTCATTCGCTTGTTATGATCAACATTTCCTTCATTTCGATGCATATTCCTTTATTTTGATGCTCATTCGTATGTCACGATCAACATTTCCTTCGTTTCGATTCATATTTCATTCATTTTGATGCTCATTCCATTGTTATGATAAACATTTTCTTCGTTTCGATGCATATTCCTTCATTTTAATGCTCATTCGCTTGTTATGATCAACATTTCCTTTGTTTAGATGCATATTCCTTCAAGTTGATGCTCATTCGCATGTTATGATCAACATTTTCTTCGTTTCGATGCATATTTCCTTTATTTTTATGCTCATTCGCTTGTTATGATCAACATTTCCTTCGTTTCGATGCGTATTCCTTCATTTTGATGCTCATTCGCATGTTAAGATCAACATTTCCTTCTTTTTGATGAATATTTCCTTCATTTTGATACTCATTCGCTTTATGTGATCAACATTTACTTCGTTTCGATGCATATTTCCTTCATTTTGATGCTCATTCGCTTGTTATGACTAATATTTACTTCGTTTAGATTCATATTCCTTCATTTTAATATTCATTCGCTTGTTATGATCAACATTTCTTTCGTTTCGATGCATATTCCTTCATTTTGATGCTCATTGGCTTGTTATGATCAACATTTCCTTCGTTTCGATGCATATTTCCTTCATTTTGATGCTCATTCGCCTTTTATGATAACTTTTCCTTCGTTTCGATGCATATTTCCTTAATTTTGATGCTCAATCGCTTGTTATGATCAACATTTCCTTCCTTTCGATGCATATTCCTTCATTTTGATTCTCATTTGCTTGTTATGATCAACATTTCCTTCATTACGATGCATATTTCTTCATTTTGTAACACATTCGCATGTTATTATAACCATTTCCTTCGTTTAGATACATATTCCTTCATTTTGATGTTCATACGAATGTTATGATCAATATTTCCTTCGTTTCGAGGCATATCTCCTTCATGTTGATGCACATTCACTATATATGATCAACATTTCCTTCGTTTCGATACATATTCCGTCATTTTGATCATGATTCACTTGTTATTATCAACATTTCCTACGTTTCGATGCATATTTCCTTCATTTTGATGCTCATTCGCTTGTTATGATCAATATTTCCTTAGTTTCGATTCATATTTCCTTCATTTTGATGCCCATTCGCTTTATATGATCACCATTTCCTTCGTTTCGATACATATTCCGTCATTTTGATCCTCATTCGCTAGTTATTATCAATATTTCCTTTGCTTCGATGCATATTTCCTTCATTTTGATGCCCATTCGCTTGATATGATCAACATTTCCTTCGTTTCGATACATATTCCTTCATTTTGATCCTCATTCGCTTGTTATTATCAACATTTACTTCGCTTCGATGCATATTTCCTTTATTTTGATGTTCATTCGCTTGTTATGATCAACATTTCCTTCGTTTCGATGCACATTTCCTTCATTTTGATGTTCATTCGCTTGTTATGATCAATATTTCCTTCATTTCGATGCATGCTTCCTTCATTTTGATGCTCATTTTCTCATTTCGATTAACATTTCCTTCGTTTTGATACATATTTCTTTCATTTTGATGCTCATTCGCTTGTTATGATCAAAATTTCCTTCGTTTTGATTCTCATTCGCATGTTATGATCAATGTTTCCTTCGTTTAGAAGTATATTTCCTTCATTTTGATTCTCATTCTCTTGTTATATGATCAACATTTCCTTCATTTCGATGCATATTCCTTCATTTTGATGCTCATTCGCATGTTATGATCAACATTTCATTCATTTCGATGAATATTTCCTTTATTTTGACGCTCATTGTCACGCCTCGACCCCAGACAGAACGCGACAACCGCCACGTTAACCATAAATTTCGCAGAATGGGTGCACTCCACTCCACAAAGTTTATTGAAAACGTAAGGCTTACTATCAAGTACCTGTAGAGCTGAACAACTGATAACAACGGGTACAACCCGAGGACATCATCTCAAAAAGTATCAACAAGGATTTACAAAGGTACAAAATACAACGGTGTAACTTAGTTTAAAGAAAATATACATGAACGATATAACATCGCTAAGGTACAAAAAGAACATCAAGGGGGTCACCAAATATAAACTATACAATCTCGCCAATGAATCCGTCAATTTACATAAAAGAGAAAGTACCCAAAACACGGATTGGATGACGAACAAACGATAGGAAAACCTCCAACCAAAACGATATCAACAGCCTGAAAAGGAAAGAATGATGGGGGGTGAGCAAAACCACTAGCTCAGTGAGGTGATAAGCCGGTCACCCCGACCCTTATACGAAGCATGTACTCCCACTCGCGGTTCATAACATAAAATCCCACAATTCGTCCCACAATAATTATTCTCACTCAGTGTACATATTAATGAAAATAAAAACCTTAGTGCACATTTATGAATAACACCATTAGTTCAAACAACATGTTATCACATAAAAGACGCGTGGGTAGTCAATATCCTCCTCGAACTGAGCTCTCCGTCGAGAGACAGTCCAAGCCCGTCACCGTTACTCTAGATAAAATGCACATTAATATTCTTTCTCAATACGCCAAGTGCTAAAGTTCACAATTCAATATCGACGTGAATACTTGAAATGATCAAACATATAAACATATATGACATGCATGTCCCACACCGGTGACGTTGACTGAGCCTATAATAGACTGATCCATCTAATGATCACCCTCCAAAGTATCAGTATTTGGCAAATGGATAGGTGCCCCGTTAGATCTAACTCACCCGGGTTTGCCAAGCAACGGGCAACTTGGTTGTCACTCTAACTCACCCGAACCGCGACAAATTCGGGCTACTTAATCAATGTCGCTCCAACTCACCCAAACCGTGACCAATTCGGGCTACTTAACATTGGTACCAGGCATACATATGCATATGCATCATAAGATGAATAACGACTCATGTTAGAGTCGATACGCGACACGACCAATCCTTTGCACGATCGTAAACGGGCCAATATACCTTGGACTCAACTTTCCTCGACGGCGGAATCGCAACACGCCCTTCCATGGAGAAACTTTCAGAAAAACTTTGTCTCCTTCATTAAACTCCAAATCGCGCCTCCTATTATCTACGTAACTTTTCTGTCGATCTTGCGCTGCCTTAAGTCTGTCTCGAATAAGTTGTATTTTTGCCTTCGCATCTTCGATAGGCTCTACTTGTTCGATTTGTCTCTCGCCAACCTCATCCCAAAAGAGTGGTGTTCGACACTTTCGGCCATACAGAGCTTCGTACGGGGGCATTCCAATGCTTGAATGATAACTGTTGTTATAAGCGAACTCCACCAAAGTTACGTACTTATCCCAGCTACCTCCCAAATTCAACACCACTGCACGTAACATGTCTTCTAGTGTCTGTATAGTTCTCTCTGACTGTCCATCAGTCTGTGGATGAAACGAGGTACTGAATAGTAATTTTGTACCTAGCGCTTTCTGCAGACTAGGCCAAAAACGGGAAGTGAATCTTGGATCACGGTCAGATATGATTGACACTGGTACTCCGTGCAATCTCACGATCTCATCGACATATAACTTGGCAAGTTTCTCTAAAGATTCGTTGGTATGCACTGGAAGGAAATGTGCCGATTTCGTCAGACGATCGACAATGACCCAAATTGAGTCATGACCCTTTTGGGTTCGAGGTAAACCAGAAACAAAATCCATTGTGACGTTTTCCCATTTCCACTCAGGAATAGGTAGTGGTTGAAGCATGCCGGCTGGTTTTTGGTGTTCCGTTTTAATCTGTTGGCAAGATAAGCACTTTGATACAAATTCAGTAGTGTCCCGTTTCATACCTGGCCACCAATAATGCTCCCAAAGTGTTCTATACATTTTGGTACTACCAGGATGCATAGCATAGGCTGAAGAATGGGCTTCCTCAAGAATAGCTCTACGAACATCAAGTTCTGATGGAACACAAACACGATTTTTAAAAGTAAGAAGTCCATCATCCCGAATTTGATATTCTGTTTCTTTTCCTTGATTTAGCTTCGCCATCTTCTGTTGTAAATAAACATCATGTGATTCTCTTTCTCGAATTTTCTCGAACAAGGTAGGTCTAACCTCGAATTTGGCGATTAAGGCAGAATCATTAGACTTTTCACAATCGAGCGAAATGTGTAAAGATTTAAATTGCTCCAACATAGGAAGATAAAAAGATTGAATTGAAGCAAGTGAGGTAGAAGACTTTCTACTCAGAGCATCTGCAACAACGTTCGCCTTGCCAGGATGATAATCGATGACTAAGTCATAGTCACTAATCAACTCCATCCATCGCCTTTGCCTGAGGTTGAGCTCCTTTTGCGTGGTGATATACTTTAAGCTCTTGTGATCAGTGAAAACCCGACAAGTTGCACCATACAGATAGTGCCTCCATATCTTCAATGCAAAGACGATTGCAGCCAACTCTAAATCATGTGTAGGATAATTTTCTTCGTTCTTCTTCAATTGCCTTGAAGAGTAGGCAATAACCTTTCCTTCTTGCATGAGAACGCATCCTAATCCTTGTCTCGAGGCGTCGCTATAAAATGGTAAATTTCTCCCAATCGCTGGTCTGGCAAAGCAAGAATAGGAGCTGAAACGAGTCGTCTTTTCAATTCTTGAAATGCTTCCTCGCATTCTTCACTCCATTCAAATTTTACCCCTTTCCGAGTCAATTTAGTCAAAGATGAAGCCAAAACGAAAAGTCTTTGACAAACCGTCGATAATATCCAGCTAATCCCAGAAAACTACGAATCTCTGTCACGTTCTTGGATGCTCCCAATCTAGTATAGCTTGAATCTTCACTGGATCGACGTAGATCCTTCTTTAGAAATGTGATGACCCAAAAAGCTTACCTCGCGAAGCCAAAATCACACACT